>PQWD01010113.1:0-185053 GCA_019425675.1 Leucinodes orbonalis | reverse complement strand
GACATCCTCAGTTTTAACTAACGACATACACACGATGGAATCAGAACCGCGCCGCGGCTAAGATTTATTATACGACTAATTAAAATGGTCACGTTACCTTATCTTGATTGATGCCCGCCGAAAATAATATTTAATGTACACTCGCGCTCGGGTACGCGTCGAGCAAAAAGTATGAAATCGGAAATCTCTGAGCGAGAACGGGTATACGATCCTGAATATTAGTCTGTATCATACATGTTGTTATGTGTAACCCCCATTAAACTTTTAAAGGAGCTGTTAACCGCGGTCGGCCTTTACAGCTTCAGCAGGCAAGTGGCAAGCGCAGTGACTTACTGAATATTGCAATAGCCTGTGTATGCTGGTATGTCGAGTAGCTGGGATTTAAGCTAAAATTGCAGGCAGTGATTTCACTGTATAATAAACATTTTCAATATACAAGTCTATAAGTTATAAGTTGACGACAAATTTTGTGTAATGGTTGAGACGTCCTTTATTATTTAACTGTTGTCATCGGTGAATGCTGTGTACACCTGTTATTGGAATATATACTAGTCTAAGTTGTAAGGAAATTGTGTACTTTTAATGTTTTGTATGTTATGTTGTTGGTGTACCTAATTAAATAAATAAATATTTACTCAGTGATACATATACAAAAACAAAATTCAGTAAATTACAATAAAACATAAAAGGCCTTTCATTCTTGTAAAACAGTATTAACTGAGCACATAGTATGTCGAGACAACACGAGGCGCGTCGACCAGTTACAAATGTGGACTACAATTACACTACTATTTCGGTATACCAGGTAAAATATAGGCGTCATCCCCTAGCACCAGATGGGCAGTCTGCTTGGTTGCCATTTTCATAGACAGCAACTAAACCAACCTACAGGCGACAGTAGCCGTTGCCAGGTAGGATAACTGCTAAATCATAAAAAAACCGGCATAATGCAAGCCCATGTCCAAATCCAAATCAGTCGAGACGAGGGTAGGCGGGCCCTTTGATGCACCATTAATTATATTCACACCTCCGTCGACCGCAAGTCCGGGGTTGTTTTTTTTTTGTAAACGAGCGACAATTCTGAGAACCAACGACGGAGCCGCATACAAAAAGCGCGCACGAGCTATTGTGGCTCGCGGACGATTTCAACTCGCGATAAATTATAAATCGTATAAACAAAAACTGGATTTTATCTCATAGAATAAACTTGTTTTTTATTATGTTCATTACAATGTTAACATAATTGCAGCAAAGTCCAAAGTAATAAATCCCTCATTTGGAGCCTAAGCAGACACTCATCAAGGTCATATGAAGCTATCGCCGGTTCGAAATACGCCTTAAAATGACAACCCTACAATCTTTGGGTTTTTGTCAATTACAACATTCATCAATTTTACCTACAAATATTAGAAACACATGGCAGTTATTACAAGCATATTTGTTAGCACGAGTAAGATGTATGCAGCGAATAAGCTTTTAATCTTTATGGATATTTTTTATAACTTTATCTGAGCGTTATTATTTCAACTGTGATGCAATCTTTTACATTTTATTAAACATCTGTTAGGTAATTTGAATATTTAACTGGGTCATAAGAATTCACTGATATATAGCAACAACAAAATCCAAATAAGCCAAATCCTTCTGGCATCCTTTCCTAATTTCGTCCTTACATTACCCCTTTCGTACGACACGCACTAATCGACATCTCAACGCGCGCACATCTTGGAATCCTACCACGCCAAACATCCTTTGTGAGGCTGCGAGCGTTTCCATGAACACGGGCGCGCATCTGTAAATCCGACACTGTCACTCGCGCTCGTTTATTTGGTGCGACTTCACACCAGTACCTTTCGGGAATCGGCTTTTGTTTGTGTTACAAAAAACATCTAAGACAGACGAATAACGTACTTAAAACTAAGGTTTTGTTTTGATTTATTTAACACATTGAACCATGAACACAATAGAATTACTATTGAGTCTGGTTACATGGCAGTCAAAGGGTTAAACAAACAACAAAACAATTAAAGAACTAACAATAACAATCAACAGTTTGCAAATAGTTTTGTTATAGTTTATGTACGAGCATCATAGCAAATAAGGCAACTGACAATTTTATTATTTAATTTTTACAGCTTCACCGGACACATGGCGCAGAAGGCTCTGAGCCTTAAGTCTGCTATGCTGACACCATACGACACATAAAACAATAAAAACAAAGAAGTAGTATGTTAAAAAATTAGGCAAAGATTGTTGTAAGGTTCGTTATATTTGTAAGGAGGTTTAAAAACTGGCTTCTAAATCTCACTTTGAATGAGGTGTTATTAAAATAAAATTCCAAAATATGTACGAGCCATCATATATCACGGCGAAATTTAAATAATTACAACACCCGTATAGAAATGATTAAAACGTTTCCGCTAGAAAAACTTTCAATTAAGATATTCACCGCCATAATAGATTGTAGTTGGTACTGTTAAGCAATATGCTGCCAATTAGTTTATGCGCAATGATTTATGATTTAAGTTTAGCCGAATCGGTGGCGCCACATTATGATATTTAAGTAATTAAAACCAACTGATAATAACTTTCCAACTGTCCGCATTAATATTTTAATATATCAAATTGGTCTACCTCTGCGTTAGGCTGATAGGGCTTGAGATTGCTCTTAATCTTAAAAACATATGGCAACGAGACTTCAATTTTCTACAACTCTTTAACTAAGCGAGTAAGAAAAGGCTTGGTAACCAAATATATTTAAGTTCATTGCAATATCCCAGGGGTGTTACCGCTATCTCTTAAAACAGTATTACTATAATGATACGTTAGCATTTTTTAAACTAAAAAAGGCCGAAGTCATATTACGAGGGTTGCATATTACTCGTATTGTAATACTTTTTTAAGAGATGGATTGCCCAGTGAAGCTGTAGAGGCCATCTGCGGCCAACAGCAGTAGTCAGTTCGGAAAAAAACTGTTTTCTTTTTTCAAATACTATGGTAGTATATAAAATTTAACCAGGCATTTCTGTAAGTTATAAGCTCAGTATTGACATCCAGGACAGCGCACAACCCAGCAGACTACAAGACTTTCTAAAGTCACCTCATATTTATTAACTCGGTCCTACGCGAGTAAAGGAAAATAAGTATCAGAAGTCATATGGAAAGCTGAGATTATATTTATTTATGAGGTACGCGGCCGAGTAAACCATACATATATAGGCAAAAGATTAACATGGTGTATTAAGTATACAGCAGATAAAATTACAGTTAGTATAGGTTGAGTGGTTTGCGCATTGAATTCCGCATTGGTCCCACGTGGTGGGTAACGGCCCTTCGAATCTCTTCGCAGGTGTGCATGAAGGTTTCCTCAGGATGTTTTCCTTCACCGTAAGAGCGTCGGATAACGTACATATATTTTCGAAAATTCGAAAACACATTGGTACGTGTCGGGATTCGAACCTCAGCCTTCCCGGTAGGAAGGCGACAGTCCACACCATTGAGCCACCGACGCTCTAAACTTTTATCGGTACTTTTTAACGGCTAAGCGTTTTAATTACGGCAAAACCATATCGTGGAGAGATCTTCAAATTCAACAGTATACTTTCACGGGCAAGTTTTATAAGTATCAGATCAACACTTACAGTCAAGGAGGCTGTATTAATACGATATCATATAACTGTGAACCAGTCGTCAGGCTCATGTCGCGGTCTACCGCCTCTAAGCTTACTCAGACACATGAAATATATATCCGCAGTTGAATAATGCAATTCGTGTTTTAAAGTAAGTGGCTAGCAGTTATGTTGCCCATTTGTTGACTGTAGAAATAAGTTAGCATTCAAGCAGACATCCAAACTGGCGGCATGAGGATACTGTCGCTTAAAAACACCGGTAATAATGAAATTGAGACCATGGTGTTAATTTGCGAGGTTACGTTGTAAATAATATAAATAACATATTTGAATATTATATTGAAATGCCCGTAACACCCTTCAGGTAGGAACTCAGTTATACAAAATGTAAGAGTATTCTGGCGAGCGGGAAAGTTGAAGCCGTGCGTGATGAAAAGTTATCAGTTTATATATTTATTAAAAAAAACTAGCGAACTGACAAAACAGGTCCATCTGCGTGAGAACCTAAAACAAAGCAAAGCTGCACTAGGCTAAAGCTATGGCTGGTTTTTTATACTTCGTAATTGTTTTATGGTCGCATTAAAAAACCTTAGGTATATATTTGAAACCGCACATTTCTCAGATTCTCTTTTTTATAACGAACCATATGAAGCGATGACTTTGTTCTCGAATAGATACATAATGAAGAATTTCATATGATTAGATGATGATGATCATCATATCATCATAACTACACATTATCTAAGTTAAATGCTTCACATGTAGGTAAAGTTACACAGGAATGTTAACAGCGCGCAACGTTGGTCGTAATAATTAAGTTGAACTCTGTAATTTAATAGAGTTGTGATATCAAAACCGCCATTATATTGTATTAGGGCCTGTTGAGGTGGTGTAATGGGCGAATGGTTCGAATAGCTTCGTGCGACAAGGCACGACCGCGGTACTGCTGGGCGTACTGCTTTTCATAATAAACAACAACCATTTGATACGACATGATTGATAAGAATTAAAGGTATTGTTCCAAGTGGAACGCTAATTTGATTAAAATTTGAATTAAAATATTTGAATTAAAATCCCTATGCCCTGAGTACACCTCCAGGTAAGTCTGTAATAGCTAATGTACTAATAATTCGACAGTAATTGTCGAATTGTTAATAAAAATAAATTATAATTAAAAACCACGACAACCATCTGCCAGATAACCTATGAGAGATCCATATAGATGTGGTAAAACCAGCTCCATCGTCCTGAAAGCATTAAAGAGCTATAGAAATGCTTCCTGGCGGCCTTGTGTGCTTAAAAAAGAGCGTATTCCCATTTGAATAACTGGTAACGCAAGTCTTACAAATGAGCCGTGTGGTGACGGCAGATTATAATACAAATGTCACCACCCCAACTCTTCCCGCGCGTGTCATAAGAGGCAATCAAGGAATAAAAACTAGATGGTTGGCATCAGCGCCATCTCAAGCAATGGGAAAACCTGCGGCCACCAACCCCTGCTCACTTTAGTGACTAGGGCTTTAACCACCCCATAAAACCAGAGGACCGGAACAGCTGGCACAAAATGGAAAAGAAGCTATAGGTTGAAGAGAGAAATAGTCTTACAAATAAACATGGGCTGTGGCATCGTTTACCATCAGATGAGCTGTTTACTCCCCTGTCATCATCATCAACTATGTGTTAATCCAAGGTGTCAGATACCTCCATATCATACTTTTTAAAATTGCATCAGTTTATACATGAAGAAGTGACAAATATACACCCACAAACTTTCGCATTTCTGATAACAGAGCGATAGGTCTTTCAGCTACGAACATCGTGGGGCACCCCTAACGCGTGGGCCGCCGGTCCAGCTCGCTTTTCCGAAGCGAGTGTCCGATATCGAGCCTGTTTGAGGCTGCCCATAATTATTACACATTAAATCGCAGTCAACATTACTGCCTAGGGCGATTCTTGACTAATGGCCGAGCATTAGGGCTGTCGCGGGACGCAGCTTAATTGGCACAATACATCACAATAACAAGGCTGAATTCCTTTATTATGCACGTTTTACGATGGTATATGCGTTTATCATTGCATACATTAATTTGATTTATTGATTAGTTAGCCTGACTGTTATAAGCTAAAGTGCGCTACGAGGTAATCGCTGTTATAAAGGTGTTATGGATTTAGCCATAAGTACTAGCACCTGTTTAGCATCATTGTACGAGTAAAATTTCACGAATAGTTATTAGAATAAAAATATCCACTGATATTAACAAAGGGCCATCTAACCCCAAACTAAGCATAAACATACTTAATATATCATTTGTAAATATATACACATTAAACATAGACAAGAGCGTCATCATGAAAAAAGATCAACAAAATCGGTTCATAAAAGACGGAGAAATCCGCGAAAAAACAAAAAAAAAATCCTCGAAATCTCTGGCCTCATCAATAGACCCCGACTTTCTCACCATGGGAACCTCTGAAGTATCCTCTTTCCAAGAAAAAATAATCATCAAAATCGATTCACTATCAACGAAGATATTCACGAACAAAAAAGCACGCTCGAATTGAGTAACCTTTTTTGAAGTCGGTTAAAAATCTCGCCAAGTGCAAGCAAAGCAGTAAGTTCTAGTAGCGCCTAGTAACGTATTTGCGTTTCGCACCAGTGACCAGTGACGCGAATGCTGGCCGGACGCCATTACAGCGTAATGAGGGTGTAATGACGTCGCAATGACCGCCCATGTCGCGTCCTCCGTAAGGCCTGAACATCACGAGGACAATAATATGGATAATCTTATCAAACATGAGAAAAATCTTATAATTGATATTATACACCACCATCATGAGCTAATTACACGGCCCCATCGAGAGGCACGAGCCTGTAGCAAATAAAACTATGAATGGAAATGAAAAGAAAATTCCTTTATTCAATTAAGTCTATACAAGACACTTTTGAATCGTCAAATTAATAATAAATTTTAAAACTAGTTTGAATCTACCACCGGTTCGGAGAGTTGGTTCTACTGAGAATGTTTGTTTTTTAGTTCTACCAAAATATTGCTGATGTCCTCTCTATATAGCACACACAAGGCATAGGAATAAATTAATAAAACTAATTTCACTGATCAAAGAGTGTAAAAAATTAAAATTGTATGAAATTTTGTATACATCGCGAAAGTTTAAGACAATACTACGGTAAGGTTGTCTTTTTGCACACACGAGTGTGAGGAGCCTTATCACCAGTGGAATCTCGTAAAGTTAGTGATTAATGGCATAAACCTTGCAACGGATGAACAAAAAACGTAAGGAAACTCTTCACTTTGGAGACACTGTTAGTCTCAAGTTACACCCTTAATTGCTAATTCAAGTGAAGTTATAACGCTTTTGTTGGAAATGGTTGTTCGTGCAAAGACCGTAATCAAATGTTTCAAGATTTTTGGGTTTACAGATTTAAATAATTTGTTCGATCGCGTTTTACTTCAATAACTAATACTTATGAATCTTTGATAATTGAATCTGCTTCAAAAAGTTCCTCAGTTTTGTTCAGCACATGTTAAGAAAATATTGTCATGGTTTTGCAGTTTAAATTTATTATAAAAATATTCACAGACATTTGCATTGTGTTCAAATCTTGTTTCAGATATTTTTTGTTAATACAATTTGCATGACCACAAACATATGTTATACTGCACAAATGTTTTTCTTATACGGCAAATAGAACCTGAACGGCTATTAAGCATTTTACCACATTGGTTTTCATCATCTGCGTGTATATTTACAATAGCTTGTTAATACATTTTTTTTATTGTCAGACGAATGTGTGCTTATAAACGAATATGGCTGTAGTGAGATCCAATACAAATGAGACACGTTTGTTTTCCATATAAAGTGCACATTCCTGGATAGTGATATCGACGATAAGAACATTTTACAACTGAACAGTTTGATTAGATAGCGCGAATTATTTACGATACATACTCCCGAGTCTGTACTAAGAGATAACAGTGATTGTTACAACTTTACGTGAATATGAAGTACTGTTGTATATTAATATTATGAATTGATTTTTGTCTATTTTCATTTAAGAATTATTTCTATAATACAACGCTTATTTCTATAATTACAAGCAATACACATTGAATATATTTAAAATACTTGTTTATCCTCGGATCCAGTTTACCTTTAAGAACAGTTGAAACTTTAGGTACATACTGCAACAAAAAAAAGTAAACATTAATATACACTTAAATAGCAAGAAACCAGACTTATAAAACAAACAAACATAAGTCTTAATGCCCAATACGTGTCAACGGAGAAAGACACTGGACCAAAAAATGTTTCGTCGACAATGGAGATCCTCGGTTTGTAAACTGGTTCGTAGAGGCGAGATCACGTACAGATAACGGGGGCAAACAGAGCTCATCGGGACGGACAAACAGACGGACTTGTTTGCTGTGGTCTTTATGGTCCCACGCTGCAAATATTTAGGGACAATTTGTCGGTACAGCGAGCTGTGCCAATTAGCTGGCCGTGTGACAAAGATACTCATCTTTTCAATGTATTAAGTCACAGATTTATAAACGAAAGGTCAAAAATCCGTAATCTTTCCTTTAGTTCGTAAATCTGTGTCATAAATAAATACCAACAGTTTACACAGCGCCGTCCATCCGCAATTGAAGCAAGAAGCTTGTACTATGTGTAGTAAACAACTGATAAATATATCTAATACTGTTTTGTAAGTTTATTACATATATGTAGAAACACCCCGACCCGAATTCTAATAGACATGTTATTGACATGACAATTGCTGTTCTTCGATCGCCTAGGCGTTATAATATAACTGTCTCAACCATTCTATCACATGATAAAGGCGCTAATGGAGGCTGGATAAGAAAGCGGAGACCGGGATGTCTAGCGCAGAATGGGGAGACCTACGTCCAAGTGTGGACTGTAGTACGTTAAGAGTATACACGAACGTCGTCGAATTGTGCACAATAACAATTCCAAAGGTCCGCTAGAGCACAATGCGTTCGGATTTCAAAAACAAGCAATGGTAGTATGTTAATGCGGGCAATCGCGCGCATCTCGCTGCAGCGGCGCACGCGCTGCCTCTATCAGATGCGACCACCAGCCATGAGTATTGCCACATGGGGCTATTTAGCGCAAATTTGGCTACCTTAAAATTAAACAACTTGTAGTGATTCATTTTATGTTGTTTCCTGTAAGTGGTTGTGCTTGATGACATGAACTTACTTAGCGGGCGGTATAAGATTTTAATGGCTATAGGTGTCCAGCTCGGCTATATTCTTTAATTATTAAAAAATATTAATTTGGTTGTTAATATTTCAACAAACAACCGTACATTTGCATTGTAATAATAAAATATCATCAGTATTAATTGTGTAAGTATGAAATCACTTTTTTAAATTATTTAAAATTTCCCACATCAACTATCCCAGGAGTTACTTCGGGGCTACATGCATGGCCGCAGCGTCAGGCTACTACATAGAAAAATCCTGGCAACACTGCCGGCCCCCGTGCATTTGCTATTCAGCCGCCTGCACTCGCCGTGGCGCCGACGCCCTTGTTAATCCGCTGTCCATCGCACAATACCACGACAAAAATCAATACAATAAGAAACGGACAATGCGGAATAATTTTACGAACTCAACTCTTGAGCATACGATGGGAAATTGTTTAGTGCACTGCAGACTGAATGATCTGATTGTCTGAGAATCATAAAGATTCCTTCCTTCGCGCTTGAGTTTTCTTCACTTACCAGCAAAATGGTGGTTGTCCATGTCAAAGGCCATGCAATGTTAGAAACTATGACACAAGGGTCAATCTGATTGTAAATCAATCGTAACCACTACTCTTTATGTGGAAATTAATTGAGCCAAATACAATACACAATGCGCAGCTGAACACTGTCAACAAATTACATGACAGAACCTATTTGAAAAGGTTTCGGGTTGTTAATTTTGTCGCACGAAATCCAAACAAGCCGCGTCGTATATCCGTCTCGTTTAAATTCCTGGCGAAACCGGTGGTAAATGTCTACCGAGAAAAACCAGAATCGGAACACACTAAAATGCAAGAGCATACCCTTGAAGGAATGCCTGTGATCACACCGGCGAGAATGAAAGCGATCTCCTTATTGGACTTGCTATTGAGCGTCCTTTTCAGTGTTGCTGCCTTAATTTTAGTAATGACTCAGTTGAATATGATAAAAAGTGCTAGATCGGTCAGGATGAAGCTTCGATAACAAAGAAAAACTTTCTGTACAAATATGCTGAAATAAACTTAAGAGCGACGAAAAAGGGATTCGATCAGCTATACGCACCCTATATCTATGATATAAACCGAGAAAGTAGTTGCTAGGCAAGGCGTAAATTCAGACTGGTTATATTTTCAAGACCATGAAAAGATAGCCCTTTCTGGGCTTAATAGTTAAAAAGGAATACACCTATAGTAAAAAGTGCTACATTTAAACCGAAAAGGCAGGTGGCAAAACTGGGCCTTTACCATATAGAACAAACGGATTATTGCATTCCAAAATCTATTTGGCCGATGCCATTTAAGAAAAACAACACCGAGTTTACCAAGCCCATTCCTAGCACGCAAAGCCATTACAAATATATCAGCGAAGCCATGCGACCATTGTTACGAAATCCTGCGTCGGTCCACCCACCATACGCAAGGAGATACAATTTCATTGTGCACCAGAAATAGCCATGTTACAAACCCCTTGTTGTTCACTCACGGGGCGCAATAAACGAGCCGCTTAAAAGGAACTGTCCGAAAACGGAATGAAAGTAAACACGCCATTTCCCGACACATGGACGCTATAAATTATTTGTCTCATGAAATGCAAATAAACCTTTTTTTAATCAGACACTATTGTATTTACTCGTATGCTTATGTGGTGGAATCATTGAGAGATCAGCTATAACACTGAGGTTCCAGTTTCAATCCCTGGGCAGTACCCAAATTTGTGTGCACGAACATGTCTGTTTGTATTGGTCTGGGTCTCTGTGTGTTTCTAAGTATAATGTTTGTAATAATAAAAAAGTTTATAATCATGTTTAGTATCCATAATACAAGCTTAAATTAGGGCTTTATGGTGCTTTGTAAATGTCTCTGAATATTTATTATTATTACTCACATAGAAAAAAGTGTAACCCTCAATCTGTATAACGATCTAACAGAAATCTTGACCTTATAGACGTCAAAGTATAAATAACCGAAGTATTCATCTCGGTGTGATTAATGGTCACAGGATTCTCGGGTGTGGCCTATCACACCTTAAATATAAAATGTTATTACAAGATTTATAGACAAGGATCAATAAAAAATTTGGTAATCATAAAACTGTATATACATGTTTAAGTTTAAGGGGTTTTATGTACATTTTAATGCTTCGAATACTATTTCAATATTAAAATCACAATACACAGTGCGTCGTTAAAGGTTCCTTTTTCTGTTCACGGGAATACAACAATTTCCTTGTCGCTTTTATTTTGTTTTAAGTGGCGCGAATTTCGCACGTCCCGCTGCGAAAACAAGCAAAAACTCAAACGGGGAATTGTAAAACATTCTACTTTGACTCGATAACGAGATTCGAACAGAAGGCTGTTCTGGAAGAATCTGGTAGGTAACCAATTATTTTGTATTAAATTTTATACGGTTTATCGTTTCCAAGAATTGTTAAATAATTTCTCTTATATAGGTACGAATAGGTATAAAGTGGCAAAGGGCTGGTCACGTATGTCGCAGAACCGATGGCCGTTGGAGCAGACGAGTTTCGGAGTGAAGACCGCGTCTTGGCAAGCGTAGCGTAGGACGCCCTCCGGCCCGATGGACCGACGACTTGCGAAAGATCTCTCGTGGAAGCTGGATGAGGAAAGCGGAGGACCGCGATGTCTTGCTCAAAATGGGGGAGACCTATGTCCAGTAGTAAACTGCGATAGGTTGAAGAGAGAGGTACGAACACCCTATATACCGCCAGGAATCCAGACACAATGGAAAATCTATTTTTTACGTCGCTTTATACGTTAGCTGCCACACCTTACACCGATGCGTTTTAACAATCGATTTCCTATTGTCCTTTTTAAGAAGCAGTAAATGCGTTAAGGCGTCTCTGGCGGTCAAAGCGTTGAGAACATAAAAATGTTTTATCCTCAAGGAAAAAATCACAACTAAAGATAAAATAGACAATTAGGTAATTTTGCTAAAAAAATATAGCTAAAAAATCTTGCAAAGGCTTGTAAAATGTCCTGGCAGGATTTTAACATATCTAACCATTCAGAGGTATTCTTAAAGGATACCAAATCGTGCTGTGTGCGTGTCGCGACAGAACAATGGGCGCATCGGATTTATACACATCCCGCGGCGCTCGCGCACACACACTACGTATACAAACGCTCGTCTTGTTTTTAGAGGCTCGGCCGGTCGAGTCGAGATTGCGAAGTGTGAACATCGCCAATTATGCGGCGCCGCGGACCCCTTTGACGACGCGTTCTTGCTACATTACCGACTTTACTTATTTAATTCGTAAATAGGTGAACAACTTTATTGATATCTAAATATAGATTTACTCCAGCAGATCAAAAATATCGTGGGAAATTAAAATGTTAGGTAATTTGAGCGGCCGGCGAATGTACAAAATACACAATAATAAGGAAGCACATGTATATGTGATACATAAATTTGGATATATAATAATAGTCATGCGTTGATACGTATACAAACATAAATTTTAATACAATTTAGTAGTTAAACACACAAAGAAGATTCAAGTGTCGAGCGCAATTTACGATTGCCCGTATTCCATGCCTTACAGGGCATTCGTTGCACTTATTGCTTAGCACAATTTAGAATAAGTACTCGGCTACCACGGGAGTTTCTTGGCGTCCAATGACAGTTCTAAATCCTGTTACAAATGGACTCCGTCGCGCAAATGGACGGCCAAGAAACCAGCGGCCCATTACAGGTGAGCGTAATGACAAACCGCCCGCGGCCAACTCCGCACCTCTGATTTATGCTGTACTCAGGTAATACCGTAAAACGGAAAAACACAATTATATGAAGCACCTTATACTGCTCACTTATTCCGTTGCAATGTGATACAATGTTGTTACTACAATTATGTACATACATATCTAACTTAAGTCCATTTTTTGTAAGATTTATTTAATTCGTAACAAAGACAAAAGGCACAACCTCGGGCATAATACACCATTCCACACATCATTACACTGCAATATTAATTCACTAGTACTTTTTATGGAACAATTTTTGACGACCCATTTGGTGTTACGGTTAAGAGGTCGGCTGCAACACCAAGGGTTCCGGGTTCGATCCCCGAGCAGTACAAACATTTGTGTGCATGAACATGTTCGTTTGTAATGGTCTGGGTGTTTTCTATGTATAATATTTATCCGTTGTTTAGTACCCATAATACAGGCTTCACGCTTAAATTGGGACTAGATGGCGCTGTGTGAATGTCAGTGAATATTTATTTATTTAATTTATATACAAGTTACCACTTATCAACTAAAATCGATTTTAATGTGCAATCAACTATCCTTTTCCACACAAACTATCAATCATAGATGTAATATTATATTGACGGTACCCACAAAGTTCTTTACCTTCCGTGCTTATTAAGAGGACTGTGTGAAGATCTCAACAGAGTAAACGAAACATAACCTGTGTACGGGCTAACCGCACATATTCTACACATTTTACTATAACCTATTTCAAATTAGCTTCTCTTTCTTTATTTAGTATTAATAATTACACATTGTAATGAGCAATTTATCAGTGTTAATAAAGCAGTGTACAATCAGCACTCGAGGGGTTCGGTTATTTATGATGATGTATGGTGTGTGCACACCATACATCATTTTTTGGTCCTTCGAGCCGGATCTCCAAACTCTACCACGAAAAAAAACGTTCGAACGAATCTTACAGATTGATATTTTATGAGAACATGGTCCGTAAGAGTCAATTGCACTTAAGTACAGTGCTGTTACTATGTTGCTCAAGTGACAAATCGCGCCGTTCAGCAAGTGAATAATTTAAACGGCAATCTCAGCGCAGCCAATAGCACATCAACATTTATTGGGAGCAGCCCGCATTTTACAATCATACCATTAAGTCGGGTAATGGAATGATCGCCGGACGCGAGCCGTGCCGGGGTGGCTGCATCAATCATCATGAGACGACAGCCCGAATTGATCACATTAATTGTAAAATGTACCTACATACATAGGAAATCTAAAATATAAATAAAAATAGTGTCTTGACATATCAACTTAAGGTAATACATATGCCATATTCGGAACACATTTAAAATTGTAACAGTTGTAAAAGCTATATAATACAACGTCGTGCTTTATTTTATTTTTACTTCTAGAACGGGTTTTGAAATCAAAAACTAAAAATTATCAGTAGGACTTTGTAGTGTCATCTTCTAGACTCATCAACCTATCTTCCAATAGTGTGCCTATTATAGGTGCCACTAGTAAGGTCAATTATACCCGGTTATTTAACTAGCTACAGTGCCCTCATCCCGAAACACAGAAGTGCAAAACACGTCTATTTCACGGGATGATATCTGGCACTGCGGTAGTACCTACCTAGACCACTCAGTACCGAGTCTACCACCTAGTAAGCTATTGCTTAGTTGATTTTATGACACAAAAATAAATTCAATCCGTAAATCTATAGAGCCATAACTCTTACAGCTGTATCATTATTCTGGCATTAAACGACCCAGAAGTAATAAGATACGTGCCATTATTATCATAGGATGCCATTAAATTTTCATCTTGCTACTTAAACATAACGAATTGTATAATTTCAGCGACAGTGCCAATAAACCTTAGTTGTAAAACGACAAGTCGCGATAGTTGAATAATAAAAATAAATAACCACAGACATTCACACAGCGCCATCTAGCCCCTAACTAAGCATTAGCCTGAAATCTAGATACTAACCAACGGATAAACATACTTGTACACTGTTTTTTTTTTTTGTAAATACATAGGAAACACCCAGACAATACAAACAAGACATTGCATAAATCTCAATACTACATTTCTATAGGCAAGAAGCAATGGTAAAATAAAATTTAAAATCCATAAGTCTCTTAGTAATCTAGGACTTACCCAGTGAAACTTTTTATATACCATCAGCGCCCCACAAAGAAAAGTCCTACCAGTGCATATTAAAAAGATAAAGCTGGAAACCAAGGCCTATGAGCAAAATGGATAAGTATATGCTGTCACAATTATGTGGAGACCCCTAAATCGATATAGTGAAGGCAACGAAAGCGAGCAATATTCATCGAGCGTCGGTGGCTCAACGGTGTGGACTGTCGTTCCTACCAGGAGGGCTGAGGTTCAAATCCCGACACCAATACCAGTACCAATGTGTTTACGAATCACAAAACGAAGGTTGTGTGTGAAGTCGTCCAATCCGCACTGGGCCCGCGTGGACGACTTAGGCCTAATCACCCTATACGGGTAGGCTCGTGCCCCTCGGTGGGATCGTTTAATGAGCTGATGATGATGATGAGCAATATTAAATAACTATATATGCTTAACTAGATCTTATAAGATTTCCAGTTTATCAATTTACATAATCAAACGTGGTATTTAATACCCACGGCTTAACAACTCAGTTTGACATGTGACATTAATCGCGCCTAGGTGATAATTTGAATTAATTGTACCTAGCACATTACAAATGTGCCAGCCGGTATATACTTTGTAGACATCGAGTCATGTTTAGTCAACTTGAAATGTGTTAGTCCAGTGTCGCCATGTTAGTCGCAATTGATACGAACATAAAGTTCGTGATTATAGTCAGTCTGTTCGTTTTGGTGACATTTTCAGCCATGCACGACTAATTTATGGAATCAGTTACAATCGGAACGTTTCCGGAATATTTGACCTAGTGTCCTTCAAAAAGAGAGCGTATACCTATATAGGCCGGCAACGCATCCCTGTGAACTCAGCTGTTGCAACTGTCCATGCCGCATGCTATTTTTTTTGCATTGCAACAAATGTATGTTAAGATCTCATATATCAGTAATTTTACTAGCTTCAGGGCAGTCACAGTGCCGTCCTTCATCTCAAAACACGAAGTGCGAAACACTTCTATTTCACGGGACATATCTGGCACTGGACTCGTATAGAGACTACCACCTAGTATCGGTAATGGCAATCATATAGTAAATTGCGTTGTCCAATGGTGTTACCAATTAAAATATACCATTAAACAGGACGAATGAATGCAAAATTGTACTCAGACACAATAACGATCCTATTAGGATTAACATTTTAAAATTATCGGAATTGGAGACCAGCAATATTCTTAATATTCAATTACAAAACAACCACACCACGTTACAGTGACAGTATGACGCCTACTCCAGTTTACTTGTCACACGCGTCGGATATTGCCTTTCGATTTATGAGACACAAGATAGGTTCAGTGCGCACGGATTTGACGTTGCCACGGGTATCGAATGAGCTCCGACCACAAATTGGTCGTTTCACATACGACGCCTCGATAGACAATCGTGACGGGTGTGCAAGTCCTAAATTCATTTTTTTTTTGCACAGAATCTACGAGTGCGATTCAAAAATAATAATACAATTAATGATATTGTAGCTTCAGGGATGTTTGCAGAGTTCTAAGTCGATTGTTTTTATACAACAAGCGAAAGAGATAAGAGACACATAGTGTAATATTTAAGACGACGACGCTACACCAAGACTTCTGGGTTCGATCCCCGGGCAGAACAAACATCTCTGCATGCATGAGCATTGTTGTATTGGTCTTGGTGTTTCTACTGCAAGCTTCATGCTTAACTTGCGGCTAGATGGTGCTGTGTCAATGTCAGTAGATATAATATATTTATTTATAATTTACTGGTGCCCAGGGTGAGGGGCAGCTCCAACTGTATCTCATCTCTCTCTGACATGATCACCGGATTAATAATTTAATAATATAGTATTTAAAAGTATTCATTTTTAAAATGCTGCTGCGTGATAGTAACATATAAGGAAAATAGTTACTAGTACATTTTGATTTGTATAAGAATTATAATTATCATTGTTTTTAAAACAATGACACTATTTCGGACAGAGTCCGTTAATTTAAATTGTTCAAAGGAAGCTGTTAAAGCAAATGTCATCATATCAGTTCCCACGCCCAAATCGTTATCAGTAAGGAGAAAGAATTACGAGAGATACCGGAAGCGGCCCGTCCGATTTCGTGACTTGCATGTGGACGAGCGTCCGGAGCGACCAGCAGGCCGATTGCGCTAAATTTGACAGCTATAACGTAACTACAACTAGTCTGAAACCACAACTTTTTGGACAATTTCATATCGGCTGATCATTCAGTACACGAAATGAAACTTAACCTTATGGCAATAACGAATATCGAAAATGTCAACTATTACAGGATCGGAAGGATATTGTAAATACACCTATCATCATCATCATCATCATCAGCTCATTAAACGTCCCCACGAGGGGACGAGCCTACCCGTATAGGTGGTTAGCCTTAGTCGTCCCGCGGCCCAGTGCGGATTGGACGACTTCACACACAACCTTCGAATCTCTTCGCAGGCGTGCATGAAGGTTTCCTCACGATGTTTTCCTTCACCGTAAGAGCGTCGGATAACGTACATATATTTTCGACAATTCGAAAATACATTGGTACGTGTCGGGATTTGAACCTCAGCCCTCTCGGTAGGAAGGCGACAGTCCACACCACTGAGCCACCGACGCTCTAAATACACCTATATTATAATCGAAACGTTTCTTTTTAAAATAACGCCCTGCAGTGCGCCCGACGTGACCCTTTAGCATGCGTCATACAGATCCCGTCGAGCGAAACGTTTGCCTTTAAGTACATTCACATGGCAATATATTACTGACTAGATGTGCCTTGCGGCATTGCCCGCGGGATAACATATTCTCCCGCAGTAACACGTAGCTAATGTCATAATAAATTTTATTAAAATCACATCGTTAAGTGGTCGCGTAAGTACGGTACTGGATAGTACTCGGATATTACAATAATACTTTATTTTTCTAAAATAAAAAGTTCCTAAATCACCTATGACAACATCTATTTGTCATAAAGTTCGTGTCAATATGGTCGATCCAGTCATTAGCCGGACAAACGACAAAAATATCTCTCTTTAACCATCGCAGTCCACTGTTAGACATAGGTCTCCCCCATTTTGCGCCAGATATCCCGTCCTCCGCTTTTTCCATCCGGCCTTTCGCAAGTCGTCGCTATCGGGCCAGAGGGCGTCCTACGCTACGCAAAATATATAAAGGTTATTTTTGTCTTTGTAAGTGTATTTTTATTCATACATATAAATAAATATATGCATGAATTAAAAATTATCAGTTTCAATATTACAAACAGACACTTATTTTATTTTTATGTATAGATTGATAGAAAAACTTAGCAACAGACGCCACCATTCAGCCGCGACGCGATGCTTTTAAATACGAGTGCAAATGATACATTCATAATAAAAAAAAAGAACTCAATAGTGTCAGTAATTCCTATTCAGGAAGTTCTGTGCTCATTTAAAACGCTTCAATGGTTTGCTAGTGCACAAAAACCAATTTCGCTGTCGGATACGCGTCTAGATCAAAAGATTAATATCAAATAGGAGTATGAGAATGTTCCTCTTCACAAACTTCATGTTCTAATGCGCAAGCTGACACAGTAAAAACTAGGTATATTTCAGAACATGTTATAAATAAATAATAAATATCCACTGACATTCACACAGCGCCATCTAGCCCCAAGTTAAGCGTAAAGGCATATTATGGGTACTAAACAACGGATAAATATACTTATATATTTTTTGTTAATACATACATATTATACATAGAAAACACCCAGACCATTACAAACAGACATGTTCATGCACTCAAATGTTTGTACTGTCCGGGGATCGAACCCGGAAACCTTGGTGTTGCAGTCGACCTCTCAACTGCAACGCCAAATGGGTCGTCAAGTACACTTGGTATATTTCAGAACAGCCATCAATGTCATAAATGGCAGTATACTATTTAGAAAATATTGTTTTATAATTGTCTAAAATACTTTCATTTTGATGTATCTACAATGCGATATATTTTTCTCAAATTTGATACATATTTACTTTCATAGGACCACTTTTTAGGCCAACATTTAACAATGTGTAAAAACGGGGCGGAATTCGTAAAAGGTTATCTTGTTAATATCAAGATAAGTTTCTAACGTAGTAGCAGTTTCCAATATGTATGTGGTGAAGCGCAAACGAGAGCGGAACAATGCTCAGCATCCAGTCGCGGACCATCCATCAAACAGGCACTCCCATCCGCCGCGAGATGTTTGACTATCAACCGTCCATCTCGATCATTATTTTATTACCTAGGGCCGACAACTAAAACGGTTCAGTGCCTAACACCATTCATTCAATCCCATTTATTTATTATCGCTACAAAAACGAATTCTTTACTCGAAAGAAGCCAGATCACACGAATAATTCAACATAACACTAGTTGATAAAAGCAATGGACAAAGTGCATAACATACCAAGGCGCCGCACACATATTCAATAATATTGCACTCTTTAATTGAACACATACCATACGTCTACAATGCGATCTTCAATACCATGTCTACACAATTAATATTATACAAAACGATTGTGTGTTAATGCTCTCATATGACTTCTCTTCGGTGCACCTGATTTAAATGATAAGAAAAAATGACCATTTACATATCAAAGAAAAGTTTTCCATCTCATACATAACAACAGAACAATAAACTTCCGCTTTAAAATCTCATCATCATTTTGTGTGGTCTATCCTGAATGCAGCCTCCTGTAATGGGTCTGTGGACTGACAGATCAAATGAGCTCCTTTGTTCGATCTGTTAAAACGACATATTTCCGCATATTCCGAGTTTCCTTAATAAATAAATAAATATTCTATTTTTACTCCTCAATAATTCTATAGCATTTCGAAGTATGACGGTTTTTAGGTTACAATATGACTCTTATTGGTTTTTTTTGTTGGTTATGTTAAAAAAAAAATTTTGAATTTTGCACCATTATTAAAAAAAAATAAACAGAAAACACACTCGATCCATGTTAATTTATAAGACAACATCCATATTGTTAATTTTCTCTTTTTGCATTGTATTAAAATGAACATCCAACTATCATGTAAACGATAAACGTCGGCGAAACGTGTGACAATTGGCTGTTATTAAATCTAATAGTGCTATCAACTCTTTAGTATCAATCAAATAACTCTTCACCGGCGAACACCTATGACAACCAGCACTAAACATTTTTGCAGCAGTGTTGCCACCTCAATTTTCGAAAAAGGTCTTTTTGAGAAGTAAAAAGCTAGATTGAGCATCAAAAGATTTACTGTTCTAAAAATGATGAAATAATCATGTCATGAAGACGTTTTTATGTTTCAAAAAAGGTCAAAATGACCGATGAAATAGCAAAAAGTACTTGTTAGCATGTCGAAAACTTCATAATTTGGTACTATTTTCAAGACTTCCTTTCGGGCTAAATCGTTAAAAAAGGAGTAGACTATACTAAAAAGTGCTAGATCTAGCTACAAAAGAGCTAACGTGGCAACACCGTTTTGCAGTTGACTACAGCAATAAATCGTATTCCTCAATCATTGTCAGCGATCGGTCGTTTCCTTGCAAAATATTCGTTACAAAGTAACAGCTTTACGAGTTTCCCTATTGCATTTCACCAACAAAATCCTGTCTGAATTGACAAGTTAAATAGCAATAAAGCATTTGAACAGGTCTCCGATTCCACTAATTTTGAAATGAAAAAATATTGAGGCTTTCAATACAGCATTGTTATGGGACACTATTCCACTATTACCATACGCACCATAACACCAGTCGTCCCGGGTGACGGGCGGAGGGAAGTGTTGACGGGAATAAATCTGCCTACTGTTATTAATTTCCTTCAACACTGCTTCTGTCCTGGTCAGGCGTATCACTAACCACCAGGTTAGCGCACTGACCGTTCCTTTCAATGATGACATAAAGAAAGAAAAAGTGCACGATGCGGGTTTAAAAGAAAGAAAGGTGCATAATGATAATCTGGTTGAAGAAGGTGACTTCTAAGTGAAATAAATGATTTGATGTTCCGAAATTACCTTTGACTCGAACTACTGCTCTTAACAGTTGCAATAAAACTCACTCGGGCAAAGGATGCAATGTGAAGATCATTGACAGTAGTATTGCAACTAGGCATCAAGAGCTAAATTAAATTAACTTTGCTAGACACGTTAACGATCTAGTGGCCAGTTACATTAATTAAATCCGTTTAAAATGCACAGACGCGATCGGAACATGATTACAGACTTGAAACGATGTTTAGATTTAATTTGTTTATTTGTAAGTCCTCTTAGTATCTTTTTTTAATTATGATTTTACCTGATAAAAGAAAAAACAGAAAATAGAAATGTTAACAATCAAGCAGACCACCCAACTTATAAGTACGAGCGCCATCTAGTCCCAAACTAAGCATTTAGCCTGTAATATGGTCACTAAACAACGGAATAAACATACTTATATACTTTTTTAAAACATACATATTACACATAGAAAACATCCATACCAGTACAAACAGACATGTTCATGCACACAAATGTTTGTACTGCCCGGGGATCGAACCTGGAAACCTACGAGCCGACATCTCAATCATTACACCAAATGGGTCGTCATAATAAGCCAAAACTGCAATAGGTAGGCGCACACACATACTACCCATTACGTATTCTGCGACGAGTGCGGCTAGCCCATTCATGACTCCGCCGCGTACACAATCAATTATTATCAGCGGGCGACGCCGACGCGTCCTGATTTCAACTCTTAATTACTTGTGTTTACGCGGAATAATACTAATCGCCAACTAGCGCGCCATTTGTAAATGTGCGTGGATTAAAAAACAAATATGTCAATAAAAGGCATCGACAATGTTGCCACCTTAGCCCTTTTGTAGCTAGATCTAGCACTTTTTAGTATAGGTGAACTCCCTTTTTAACGATTAAGCCCGAAAAGAGCAATCTAGCTCTTTTTCACTATCTTGAAAATTATAGCAAACATGAAGTTGTCGACATGGTAACAAGTACATTTTTGCTATTTCACACCGGTCATGATGACGAGCTAAAAAAAAACGGCTTCATGACACGATTATTTCAGCATTTTTAGGACAGAAAATCTTTTGACGCTCAATCTAGCCCTTTCTAGCCCTTTTTGTCTTCCCAAAAAGCTCTTTTTCTTAAAATCAGGTGACAACACTGGGACCCTTAGTCAAATTATATCGTTCAAGTTGCAAAGATCGGAAGCTCGGAGATTTTGAGACTCATAAGATCAAGTCTCAAAATCTCCCGAGTTGCAAAATATCTACATCTCAAAACGTTTAAGTTCAATAGTCAAGACTCCAAGCATCCGTGTTGCATAATTACTCATTCATTTTCATGTTTTTTCTTAGGAATGACCGATACTCGAAACAGTCTATGAAACCAACATTTTACTGAAGGCACCATGTATAAGGCTGGCTGAGTCTTGACACGCAATTTCATGTATTTTTTCCACACAATAGTTATGCTTTTAGTCTTGGATTGGATTATAGGCTAGGCGATAAGACGAGCAGTGAGAATAATTAGGGAAACAGCGATTATTTTCATGACACAAATCAGCGACTACACTTTAGTTCTAACTAGGGATCATTAATTAACTAAAAGTAACAGTTAGCACTATCAGGTGGAATATCAATGTAAAAAGTTTAGATTCGTGATATGCTCACAAAACAATCGAAATAAGTGTTCCGAATGCAGCGACAGCACACATACACATATTTCGAATGAGCGTACATTTACCTCAACAAAGAGCCTACAGCTAGCTGTATTTTCTTCGGCGGTTCATTTTTGAGGCACGGATGGCGTATCTACCTTTATTTATACAGAATATCATTGTGGAATACCTGCTTCAATGCAAACTAAGAATGCTAACTTACATCACGAAAAGAAATAATTATCAATAGTAGTCTTTAGCAAATTAAGCTGTATAATGTTACCCATAGTGTAAGAATTGTTAACCATGTTATAGGTAATAACAATTAAAAACAGGTTTTTCAACTGTCACTAAAAACATAATTAAAGTTGATATATGATTATCAAATTAAGACTAATGAAACAAATATGCAGATTATACGTTAATCTACCATTAGTTCGACTTGATTCCGCATTCAACTAATATACAAACATTATGAATATGCAATTTTCAGTACATGCATTATGCAGACTAAAGAATCTTGTATTTTGTGTTCGGTATATGCAATAATGGTATTATTGTTTATACCACTAGGTCGTACTATTGTAAAAATAACTAATGGGATAGGCAAGTTGGAGCGTTCGTTTTTTGTAACCTTAATTAGTGAATTTTATAATCATCGTCATCAGCTCATTAAACGTCCCACCGAGGGGCACGAGCCTACCCGTATAGGGTGATTAGGCCTTAGTCGTCCACGCGGGCCCAGTGCGGATTGGACGACTTCACACACTACCTTCGAATCTCTTCGCAGGCGTGCATGAAGGTTTCCACGATTTTTTCACGATGTTTTCCTTCACCGTAAGAGCGTCGCATAATGTACATATATTTTCGAAAACACATTGGTACGTGTCGGGATTTGAACCTCAGCCCTCCTGGTAGGAAGGCGACAGTTCACACCATTGAGCCACCGACGATCTTATAATATAATAAAAATATTGTTTATCTCTCGCCATAATCATACTTTTAAGAACATGTTCATCTTAAATCTAGGACACTAATTGTGACGCAAATGTATGTATATTTTTTTAAAGTACCACTAAATATAGGGATATATAAAAAGGAATAGAACACAGTAAGAATATAAGCTTCTTGACTTAGTGGGATGTAATTGTAAAAGCATTTATCAATGCTAATACCTTATCCAGTTGTTTAAAGGAGAAAGCGTAGTCGCGTGCGCACCTCGCATCCGTTATCAAGATAAATGGACAGAGCCAACAACCTGCCCCTATGTACACTGAGACTTAACATTTGTTAACTAACTATAAACAATTCTACCTATTCATTAATCCCTCCAACCGCCGCAATCGTATTAATTCAACAGATATATGTTATACTGTGGCAGAATTTACGTGGATCAACTCATTTTCATTGTGATTTTAGAGCATAAAAGTTTAAACATCAATTGGACAGTTCAAACTTGTACACTTTAAAAATTAAAAAGGTGTTATGCAATAAGGTTAACGGCATCGCAAAAGCTTAACTATCTTGAGAAAAAAATTATAACACATAAAACATATATGGCCAGTGATCGGAACAAGTACGCAGCATGTGAGAACATAAACATACCATTAAAGGAAACTTGCTTCTGTTTTCCCTGTACGTTCGCTTTAAAGGCTGTTTAAAAGTAAGGTTTTTTACTTAACTCGCAAAAGCAGTTCCCACAACATTGCAACGGCCATGGGAAACTGTTTATTTAATTGAAATATCCTAATNAATAAACTTCCGCTTTAAAATCTCATCATCATTTTGTGTGGTCTATCCTGAATGCAGCCTCCTGTAATGGGTCTGTGGACTGACAGATCAAGGAGCTCCTTTGTTCGATCTGTTAAAACGACATATTTCCGCATATTCCGAGTTTCCTTAATAAATAAATAAATATTCTATTTTTACTCAATAATTCTATAGCATTTCGAAGTATGACGGTTTTTAGGTTACAATATGACTCTTGGTTTTTTTTGTTGTTTGTAAAAAAAAATTTAGGATTTTGCACCATTATTAAAAAAAAATAAACAGAAAACACACTCGATCCATGTTAATTTATAAGACAACATCCCATATTGTTAATTTTCTCTTTTTGCATTGTATTAAAATGAACATCCAACTATCATGTAAAGATAAACGTCGGCGAAACGTGTGACAATTGGCTGTTATTAAATCTAATAGTGCTATCAACTCTTCAGTATCAATCAAATAACGCTTCACCGGCGAACACCTATGACAACCAGTTCTAAACATTTTTGCAGCAGTGTTGCCACCTCAATTTTCGAAAAAGGTCTTTTTGAGAAGTAAAAAAGGGCTAGATTGAGCATCAAAAGATTTACTGTTCTAAAAATGATGAAATAATCATGTCATGAAGACGTTTTTATGTTTCAAAAAAGGTCAAAATGACCGATGAAATAGCAAAAAGTACTTGTTAGCATGTCGAAAACTTCATAATTTGGTACTATTTTCAAGACTTCCTTTCGGGCTAAATCGTTTAAAAAGGAGTAGACTATACTAAAAAGTGCTAGATCTAGCTACAAAAGAGCTAACGTGGCAACACTGTTTTGCAGTTGACTACAGCAATAAATCGTATTCCTCAATCATTGTCAGCGATCGGTCGTTTCCTTGCAAAATATTCGTTACAAAGTAACAGCTTTACGAGTTTCCCTATTGCATTTCACCAACAAAATCCCGTCTGAATTGACAAGTTAAATAGCAATAAAGCATTTGAACAGGTCTCCGATTCCACTAATTTTGAAATGAAAAAATATTGAGGCTTTCAATACAGCATTGTTATGGGACACTATTCCACTATAACCATACCCACCAAACACCAGTCGTCCCGGGTGACGGGCGGAGGGAAGTGTTGACGGGAATAAATCTGCCTACTGTTATTAATTTCCTTCAACACTGCTTCTGTCCTGGTCAGGCGTATCACTAACCACCAGGTTAGCGCACTGACCGTTCCTTTCAATGATGACATAAAGAAAGAAAAAGTGCACGATGCGGGTTTAAAAGAAAGAAAGGTGCATAATGATAATCTGGTTGAAGAAGGTGACTTCTAAGTGAAATAAATGATTTGATGTTCCGAAATTACCTTTGACTCGAACTACTGCTCTTAACAGTTGCAATAAAACTCACTCGGGCAAAGGATGCAATGTGAAGATCATTGACAGTAGTATTGCAACTAGGCATCAAGAGCTAAATTAAATTAACTTTGCTAGACACGTTAACGATCTAGTGGCCAGTTACATTAATTAAATCCGTTTAAAATGCACAGACGCGATCGGAACATGATTACAGACTTGAAACGATATTTAGATTTAATTTGTTTATTTGTAAGTCCTCTTAGTATCTTTTTTTAATTATGATTTTACCTGATAAAAGAAAAACAGAAAATAGAAATGTTAACAATCAAGCAGACCACCCAACTTATAAGTACGAGCGCCATCTAGTCCCAAACTAAGCATTTAGCCTGTAATATGGTCACTAAACAACGGAATAAACATACTTATATACTTTTTTAAAACATACATATTACACATAGAAAACATCCATACCAGTACAAACAGACATGTTCATGCACACAAATGTTTGTACTGCCCGGGGATCGAACCTGGAAACCTACGAGCCGACATCTCAATCATTACACCAAATGGGTCGTCATAATAAGCCAAAACTGCAATAGGTAGGCGCACACACATACTACCCATTACGTATTCTGCGACGAGTGCGGCTAGCCCATTCATGACTCCGCCGCGTACACAATCAATTATTATCAGCGGGCGACGCCGACGCGTCCTGATTTCAACTCTTAATTACTTGTGTTTACGCGGAATAATACTAATCGCCAACTAGCGCGCCATTTGTAAATGTGCGTGGATTAAAAAACAAATATGTCAATAAAAGGCATCGACAATGTTGCCACCTTAGCCCTTTTGTAGCTAGATCTAGCACTTTTTAGTATAGGTGAACTCCCTTTTTAACGATTAAGCCCGAAAAGAGCAATCTAGCTCTTTTTCACTATCTTGAAAATATTAGCAAACATGAAGTTGTCGACATGGTAACAAGTACTTTTTGCTATTTCACACCGGTCATGATGACGAGCTAAAAAAAACGGCTTCATGACACGATTATTTCAGCATTTTTAGGACAGAAAATCTTTTGACGCTCAATCTAGCCCTTTCTAGCCCTTTTTGTCTTCCCAAAAAGCTCTTTTTCTTAAAATCAGGTGACAACACTGGGACCCTTAGTCAAATTATATCGTTCAAGTTGCAAAGATTTTGAGACTCATAAGATCAAGTCTCAAAATCTCCCGAGTTGCAAAATATCTACATCTCAAAACGTTTAAGTTCAATAGTCAAGACTCCAAGCATCCGTGTTGCATAATTACTCATTCATTTTCATGTTTTTTCTTAGGAATGACCGATACTCGAAACAGTCTATGAAACCAACATTTTACTGAAGGCACCATGTATAAGGCTGGCTGAGTCTTGACACGCAATTTCATGTATTTTTTCCACACAATAGTTATGCTTTTAGTCTTGGATTGGATTATAGGCTAGGCGATAAGACGAGCAGTGAGAATAATTAGGGAAACAGCGATTATTTTCATGACACAAATCAGCGACTACACTTTAGTTCTAACTAGGGATCATTAATTAACTAAAAGTAACAGTTAGCACTATCAGGTGGAATATCAATGTAAAAAGTTTAGATTCGTGATATGCTCACAAAACAATCGAAATAAGTGTTCCGAATGCAGCGACAGCACACATACACATATTTCGAATGAGCGTACATTTACCTCAACAAAGAGCCTACAGCTAGCTGTATTTTCGGCGGTTTTTTTGAGGCACGGATGGCGTATCTACCTTTATTTATACAGATAATCATTGTAGAATACCTGCTTCAATGCAAACTAAGAATGCTAACTTACATCACGAAAAGAAATATATTATAATAGTAGTCTTTAGCAAATTAAGCTGTATAATGTTACCCATAGTGTAAGAATTGTTAACCATGTTATAGGTAATAACAATTAAAAACAGGTTTTTAACTGTCACAAAAAACATAATTAAAGTTGATATATGATTATCAAATTAAGACTAATGAAACAATATGCAGATTATACGTTAATCTACCATTAGTTCGACTTGATTCCGCATTCAACTAATATACAAACATTATGAATATGCAATTTTCAGTACATGCATTATGCAGACTAAAGAATCTTGTATTTTGTGTTCGTATCAATAATGTATTGTTTATACCACTAGTCGTATATTGTAAAAATAATAATGGGATAGGCAAGTTGGAGCGTTCGTTTTTTGTAACCTTAATTAGTGAATTTTATAATCATCGTCATCAGCTCATTAAACGTCCCCACCGAGGGGCACGAGCCTACCCGTATAGGGTGATTAGGCCTTAGTCGTCCACGCGGGCCCAGTGCGGATTGGACGACTTCACACACTACCTTCGAATCTCTTCGCAGGCGTGCATGAAGGTTTCCACGATTTTTTCACGATGTTTTCCTTCACCGTAAGAGCGTCGCATAATGTACATATATTTTCGAAAACACATTGGTACGTGTCGGGATTTGAACCTCAGCCCTCCTGGTAGGAAGGCGACAGTTCACACCATTGAGCCACCGACGATCTTATAATATAATAAAAATATTGTTTCTCTCGCCATAATCATACTTTTAAGACATGTTCATCTTAAATCTAGAACACTAATTGTGACGCAAATGTATGTATATTTTTTTAAAGTACCACTAAATATAGGGATCTATAAAAAGGAATAGAACACAGTAAGAATATAAGCTTCTTGACTTAGTGGGATGTAATTGTAAAAGCATTTATCAATGCTAATACCTTATCCAGTTGTTTAAAGGAGAAAGCGTAGTCGCGTGCGCACCTCGCATCCGTTATCAAGATAAATGGACAGAGCCAACAACCTGCCCCTATGTACACTGAGACTTAACATTTGTTAACTAACTATAAACAATTCTACCTATTCATTAATCCCTCCAACCGCCGCAATCGTATTAATTCAACAGATATATGTTATACTGTGGCAGAATTTACGTGGATCAACTCATTTTCATTGTGATTTTAGAGCATAAAAGTTTAAACATCAATTGGACAGTTCAAACTTGTACACTTTAAAAATTAAAAAGGTGTTATGCAATAAGGTTAACGGCATCGCAAAAGCTTAACTATCTTGAGAAAAAAATTATAACACATAAAACATATATGGCCAGTGATCGGAACAAGTACGCAGCATGTGAGAACATAAACATACCATTAAAGGAAACTTGCTTCTGTTTTCCCTGTACGTTCGCTTTAAAGGCTGTTTAAAAGTAAGGTTTTTTACTTAACTCGCAAAAGCGGTTCCCACAACATTGCAACGGCCATGGGAAACTGTTTATTTAATTGAAATATCTACACACACACACACACACACACACACACACACATATATATATATATATATATATATATATATATATATATATATATATTTTTTTTAATGTTACGAAGTGAACAGGACGATCAGGACGCTCGCCTGATGGTAAGTGATACGCCTGACCATGACAGAGCGGCATTGAGGGAGACAACAACAGATAGACAGTTATTATTCTCCATCAATGCCGCACTACGCCGTCACCGGAGACAACAGATGTTAGGTCTCTTATACCCGGTAATTCACTAGCTACAGTGCCTCATCCTGAAACACAAAAGTGCACAGCACTCTTATTTT
Source organism: Leucinodes orbonalis (assembly GCA_019425675.1). Lineage (NCBI taxonomy): Eukaryota > Metazoa > Arthropoda > Insecta > Lepidoptera > Crambidae > Leucinodes > Leucinodes orbonalis. The sequence goes on along the minus strand of PQWD01010113.1, from coordinate 155,774 downwards.
ACGGGACGATTTCTGGTACTGCGGTGGTACCTACCTAGACGACTCAGTATCGAGTCCACCTAGTAAATATACTATACTATATATATGTATATGTATATATATATATATATATATATATATATATATATATATATATACACATATAATACATATATACATATATACACATATATATATATATTATATATAATATATATTATATATATATATATATATATATGTTGTATATATTATGTGTATATATATATATATATATATATATATTATATATATATATATATATATATATAATATATATACGGAACAAAGGAAAACAACGTCAATTATTTAAAAACTCTTAACTTCAAAAAGATTTACTTTAAAGTTATAATTTAGAAAAAAAAACTCATACTTCAATCCCCTGCAGTACCTACAAACATTAGCCTGCATGACATACTGTACATGACTGTATTGGTCTAGCTCCTAGGTGTTATATTTGCCTACCCGTAAAGGTTGTACAGTCCTTAGTAGTCCACGCGGGCCCAATGCGGATTGGCCGACTTCACAATCTTCGAATCTCTTCGTAGGCGTGTGCAGGTTTCCTCACGGTGTTTTCCTCTGCCGTCAGACTATCAGATAAACGTACATATAATTTCAAGAATTGAAAAGACATTGCTGCGTGGCAAGGAAGGAATGGAATTTAACCTGCACTCTGATCGGACAGTCCACACCAATGAGCCACCGACGGATTTGCGGAAGAATATCAATTTCATCATCATCATAAACTCATTAAACGTCCCCACCGAGGGGCATGATGAGCCTACCCGTATGGGCTGATTAGGACTAAGTCGTCCACGCGGGCCCAGTGCGGGCTGGACGACTTCACGCACAACCTTTGAATCTCTTCGCAGACGTGCGCTGGTTTCCTCGCGATGTTATCAATCTATCAATATCAATTTACTTCAATAAAATGTCTACACATAGTATCATACAACATGTTATTGCAACACAGCCTGTAAATCCGTGCGCGCTCGTGGCGCGTGTCCAGCCTTAGATGCGCGGGCGCCACCCGGTCGCCGGCGCGCTTTTGGATAATTCATAAAGACACGGCTCGCTGTCCACTCGGACCTATTTGTGAGGGAATCACGCTTCCTGGTTACCTTATACGATGCTGAGGCCACCAAATGGCAGTTCAATAACACAGTTACAATAGTGTACAGTGCTGTACTTATTTCAAGAGGGTCTTCTAAGTACGCATTAATAGGATCAGATCCACCTTAAGAGTCCATTACAACATCGCCTGCCCATGGAGCAGACTGTCAAATAAAGGACAAACTTTACTGATATAGTTCCAAAAATATTACTAGGTACATATACTGCTACATCCAATGTAATAGAATTTAAGGGATCGCATAATGAATTACGATAATTCTTCATTTTTCTCCTGTGTTTACCATTTCTTTTACGTTTTATTTGAATTGCTGGACTGGAAAAGGCGCCTCCCCCTTTGAAACTTTCAACATTGAGGGGTTATTGTTTTGTATTGGCCGATTGTTTCTTATAAGTTGCAAATGGCCTCCAAAGCTTCACTGTGCACGTGGCGAGCGCAGATGAAACTTGAAAGGTTTCAAGAAGAGCCTTATTTGAAATTGAACAGGATGCACCACAAGTAAGCAGGTAAGGAAGGTGGCCTTGTATTCTTAAAGTATAATACTGGAATACCTGACGTCTCCGAGCAAATAGTTCGCCCGCCATAAATAATCACAAACTGACAAAACCTAAAGCGACATAACACTTAAAATTCCATTACGGCCCAGCAATTGCAATGTTCGAATCGTGCGAATAGCCTCGGTCGAAAACTTGAACTGCTAAAATCCGAGCTCATATTTATGCTTATAGTCCACACTGAAACGTAATAAAAACCGTAGGTCGTTTAAAACCCGACGCGGGCAGGACCGCTGGCGCCGGCGCCGAATCGTTTTGTTGTTCCACCCGGGCAAGTGACGGAGAAAAATTATCATATTTCACTGTAACACTCGCTGTCGACTTTTATGGGATGAGAACCTAATGAGATATTATAAAGAAAATTTTACGAGGAGGACTGGTGATGTCTGAAAATACATGCACTCGAATAGAGATAGCGGTACATAAAGCAATAAAAGATAACAATGATAAAAGGAAAGAAATTGTACATGAACAAATGTATATACAATTTATATAAAACAAAATATAATAAAGATAAAAGAAATTAATCAGATAGTCAAAGTCAAAACCATTTATTTCAAATTAGGCTTACAGAAAGCACTTATGAACGTCAAAAAATATACAAAAATATAATAAAAAACAGTTAAAATACTAAACTAAAAAAATGAGTTTTGATGCTTTGAAAAAAAAGCGCTTCAGTGGTTTGGCTTGTTGAGAAAGAAGCACCCAAGAAAACTCAACAGTGTAGCCTTTTTTAAAAACAATTACTTAATGTAACAATATATCATAAACACTGAAATAGCTGAGCAGTTTAAGACCACGGATTTTTATCACATAAATATTCGTCAATAGTGTACAACCATTTTTAGAAAGGTGTTGTTTGATTCTAACATTAAACATATGAAAGGGCAACTCTACAATATTTTGCGGTACCTTATTGATAAACTTTATACATGTTCCTATAAAAGATTTACCTATTTTATGTAGTCTCATGTCCGGAATAGCAAGTTTGTTTTTATTCCTAGTATTAAAATTGTGTGAATCACAATTTTTCTTAATCTGACTCTTATCAATTTTTGTTTCTTTCTTTAAGACCCATAACAAACCCATGAAATAGAATTGACCAATAAGGTACATGCTCCATCAAAAGCTGAAGTAGTATAACAATCACTAGAGCACTGGTAACAGGTAATAGTGAACTTTAATCTCATGTTTCTGTGTTTCACGTTAATCTCAAATCAAAGCGAAACACAGAAAACCGTTTTTTTTTTGAAGCGAAGTAATCACGCATGCGCGTGCGATCTCATGTTGCGACTCGGAGGCGACCACAGTAAAAAAAATCGCTCACCTAATAAGGAGCTAGTACGTGCTCGGACACTACCGTTTGCGATTATCTCACGGCACCGAGAACGGGGTCATGTGGGAACCAAATTGCCGCTTCTGCAGTTAATGACCACTTTTAAACACAAATAGCCGGAGCCGGAGTCACGGAATCCTACAGTCGTGTATGATGGACGTGATAAGGTGTTTTGCGTTTGTTCCAAGGAAACAGAGCAACTAGATAATGTTCTTTTTTTCACTCGCAAAACCTGTCACGACGGTTAAAGGGAACGTTTTTAATCGCTTAACATTTGTAATTGCACTCGCCGGACAAATTATATCCTGAGAACGTGAACAACGTAATTGTGTACAGTGCACCCATTAAATGCATTTATTAAATAATTCACGCGTAATTTATGCAACCAATTATGATCAAATTGTTATTGTATAATATATCGATTGCGGCATCACTAAAGAACATATCGAAATTCATTCAATCCATTTAATAACGGCGAAGTAATATAGGAAATGTTTCTACCTTGCCTTTGTGATCGCAATTAGTCATTTAATTGAACACAACAAGTATAGACTCAAGTGTACTTGTCATGACCATACGTGGAAAATCCTTGTTGAATGAAAATAATAAATGCTAGAATCCTGACGTGGCAACGCCGACTAATGTTAAAATACTTCACGGACAAGAAATCGAATACCTGGGACGTGCCTCGTAACAAAAACACGTTCAGTAACGTGAGCTTTAACAAATACCTAATTAATTCGCAGTAAACTGCTAATGGTCACAAAAAGCATCAATTCCTAGTAGACCTACAGAGTAGATAACGAGAAAATGACTGAAATGTTATACAAATGGTTCGAGCAGGAAGCAATTGTGCAAGAAATGGACACGCATGGTTGCTTTAGGTGATAACAATGATAGCGTATAAGAAAAGAGCATTGTTGATTTGTCAATTCGTTTGGAACGAGATCAGAAATTGGCTTGAGGATGTACCTTCGCAGGAGATGAATTTAAAGAGTCAGGGACATGCTACAGACTAATCGGCATATACACTTGGTGCCTGATCTTCCTGTGCCAGTATTGGCATCCGTGCCCTTGGTACACATTGCATCTTAACACTATGCAACCTAAGTTTGCTTTTCCAACTATAATCGGAATGTGTCCTTGCGTAGCCGAGAATCGCCGCGCCTTATGAAGTGTAAGCATCAAGACGAGCCGACCCATAAACGAAAACGGGAACCGGTTCGTGTTATCGATGGCGAGCCGCGATAGGGGGCGCGGCGCCGACCACCGCGGCCACGGTAATTGGGCACCACAGGACTTCACACCAACCACACCACCATCTCGATTTAAACGGAGCATCGTAACGAAACGCCGATCATTTACCCCGAGCATAAATATCTTTTGATCACTCGACTTTTAAAACGGACATTATAAATGATACGACATACGGAATTCTCGAACGGTGAGATTAAACAGATTCAACTGTTTGGAGTCGTTTCATTTCATCGTTTTGAGATTTGTTGTGGAGAGGTGTTGAAAATTATTATGCTATGAATTTTTATTATTTCGCTGTATGAAAATAGATTTCCTATCTGATCTGATATAAAATATATTGAGTTGATGATGAACAATGCAATGAGGTCGTTTTTAAAAAATTGGCCAAGCGCGAGTCGGACTCGCCTGTGGAGGGTTCGGCAGCAGCAACATAAAATAAAAAAAAAACTACACACCAGAAATTTATTTTATCAACCCCATAGTTTAGAAATTAGAGGGGGGGGGGTCACACTTTTTTCAACTTTAGAAGTGAACTCGCACAAACTATTCAATTTATAATAAAATGATATTAGAAACCTCGATATCATTTTTCAAGAGCTACTGATTAATCCCCCTCACGGGGGAGCACGATGAAAAAAAAAAGTTTCAGTTCAATGTATGGGGACATATATTATTATTTTTTAAAGTTTCTTGTCAAAACCTAACAGCGGTTCACAGTATACATATACTTACAAAGTTTGGATATTGTAGTGCTTATAGTTTCGTAGAAAAAAGGGTGTGACATACAGGCCGACGAACGGACAGACAGATAGACAGACTTGACGAATCTATAAGAGTTCCGTTTCCAGCCATTTGGCTACGGAACCCTAAAAAACATCTCAAATGGTTCATTTTCATACAAAATCCATCAAAGAATGAAAAAATATATTTTTTATATTAGAACTATTTATTTATAATTTTTCATTTTAGAATACAGCTAAGTACCAAAAGTCAGTTACAAGGAGATTTGTCACGTTAATGTTATCATCGAGCCGTTTCATCGCGAGTTCGTTAACCCATCGAGACGTCGCGGAATCTAGCCACGTGTATTTTTGTCCGACGGATGCCCGTAGGCTTCCTCGCCACTAAATCCACAAACATAAATAACCACGTTCTCATACGACCAACGGCATAAAGTTTATGCAGACTTTTACGAGGGAGCGAGACGATAAGGCCGTCCTTTACGGGTGCACCGATTACGCTCATTCAACTATAACAAACACCACTTTAGCGTGAGCTGTTACTAGTCCTCTGGTGAACTCTAACAGAATCATGTAAATCACGAGATTGCACACACAATGAAGATCCGTTTACACTGGCATACATCCCGCCCACAGATTTCCAATACAGGAGATGGGGCAAGCCGCGTTTTTAAGTGCGACAAATGTAAGCTCAACGAGCATACACTGGCTGCCAGTTTACGCTCTGTGTAAGTCGCGTCCAGACGCACGCATTTTAGAAGAAAATACCGTTTATTTTCCAAAATGCCGTCCTGTGCAATAGTAACATGCCATCATCGCAGTGATTTAGTAAATTTAGCAAATAATGGAATAACTTTTCACAGGTAAGAACCGAAAACTTTGATTTATATAATTAAAAAAGGATATTTAAACGAATCGTCCGTTTTTTATTCATGAAAACATATCACTGTAAATTCTTTGTAACGATCTCGGTAGTTATTATATACAATGCGGCTGTGCTAACTGTTCGTCGGTTCGCAATTCATAATATGCGCGCAATGGTTAGCGAACATTACTCGTGTTCCACTAGAACCATTATTCGGTAGTACGGCCCCTGACCGCGTCCGTTGGTACAAACGCCTAGTGAGAACCATTTTATCGACCCACCTATCGATATATTCGTATGCAGTCTTGTATGGAAGCGGAAGGTTTTTGTTTATTATTTTACGTTTGTATTTTTTTATATCCTCGATTCTACTAACAGTATTTAAGAAATATTTTGAGGCTATTTTATTTATATAAAGTTATTTATATCTTTTATTCGATATTTAAGTTTTGTTTAAAAACATAAGTACATAATAAGCGAACAAAGTTGATAAGAATCACGACGGCTATTGGCTTTTTATCAATGGTGACTGTGAACACGCCACGGCCATTTTTAATTTGTGAATGTGGTTGTAAGGATTTTATAAAATAATGAACAAATAGTGATTTATTTTATAACTTTTTAACATTTATCATTATATTATGTCTGCCCTTTTCTGAAGCTATTCTATAGTAATAGTATCTAATATTTAAGGTTCCCAGAAGATCAGCGTTGTAAGTTTTACGTTTATTATAACATGGAATAAGTAACCCTTTACAAGACAAATATTTATGTTAATTTTACCATATCTACTCGTACATACTCGTATCTGCCTTGGGTGTTGCTATTTAAAAAAATATATGTTTTCATTCTAAACATTATCTCTTGAAATGTAATTAAAATTTACTTTCGCTGTATTGATTTTTAGCGATGATATGATATACATACGTCGATCGATAATTATAGTTCTAATAAAATGAATAAAGCTACGCGGCTTAATAATATTTTTAAATAATATTATTAAAGTTCCTCAACATTATTAATACACCAATAATATATTTCATTTAAAATTAACATTTATTTCACGTAACCCAAAATTAACAGTAGGATTTTTATTTTGAATCTTCGTGCAGGTAATAGAAAAAGTATCGACATCTATCGATATAAGCTTCCCCGCATGGATCACCGCGTTCAAGGTGTCCGTGATTGGGTAAACATTGACCAATGACGAGTAATATTATTAAGTGTAAGTATTTTTAATGTGTGTGTGTAAGTTGAAATTGCGACATTGGGTCTTATTATAAACTTAGCGACTCGTCCGGTCTAATTGTTATTCCGATGTCTGTGATCCCGCCCGGGAGCGCTAAGACGTTTAACAGCTACTAGGAAACAAACAAAGAAAATACCCCGACTATAGTTTTAGCATTGACATTGTAAGCTTCGTTTAAGTTTGTTTCATTGCTTCCATGAAATATTAAACGAAAGGAATATTATACATACAAAACTGCAAACAAACAGCGCCGAGATAGTTTATTAAGTTTATTTAAAGGCTGTTTGGACTAGATTTTAGATAAGGTTCAAACAATGGCAGAAGCGTATCACCGGGCGCGCATAATATTAATTTACTTGTAAACACGAGTACATTTATGAATGTATTAGTATCCACAACCTAAACTCGATCGGGATGTCGATAACTGGAATGATAATAAAAGGATATTAATATGGATTTTTATGTATACATAAAGCGATGGATTTTAATTTGTTTATCTGATCGTTGAAGTCTTAATAAAAAGGTGTTATGTTGGTAAGCGTGGGAGTGGGACGACAGTTTCGATAGGTATGGCATATGGCCGACCGCATCCGACACCCGGCTAATTAAAAGGATTTTGTAAGCTGTCAACGCAAGATTAGGTTACCTTTGAGGCCGCCGCGAGGCATTTACGTCCAAAATACACGATAAAGATCGTTTTAACGACGATGTACCAGACCACATTCATATATTTTATTAACAATTTAAACAGTTTACAATGCAAAATAAACTACTGACATTGAATAAACATAACTCCCATTAACTTTTAAGATTCACATAAAAATAAAGGGTTTCAGATTTTCAAGATGACATAAGTATGATGAAAATATTGTATAAGTTGTTAAATTCAATAGTAAAATAAGAGTTCATGTTTAAGTATTATTGTTTTAATAAAACAGAAAAATAGGATTATTTTAAAACATTTTAAAATTATGGTTAAATTTTGTCTAGATTGCGCTACCATGCTTCGCTAATGGATATTAACTATATTAAATATTTGTGAAGATGTACATTTAAAAAAAAAATGTAAATCTTTTATCAATGATAATCTTTGATTTAATCAGTAACTTATATGCCAAAAAAAGTTACATAATTTGATTTATGCAGACAGCATTGTATAGGCTCCAAAAATAATGGACCTATCTGAAAATAACATTCAGGAAAGCTACCTTCACTATATTCGCGGTTGACATAAGCTTGACTCATTTTAAAAAAATAGGGATCCAAAGACCCGTTCAAAGTCGGCCGCCAGTAAACAAAGTAATACCTCTCATAAATATTTAGATAAAAACTGCTCGTGTGACGAGTAGACCGTGATATCACTGTCAATCCCAGAACAATAACAATCGCCGGGCAAATATTCGGCGAGGCAATGTGTGTCATACATTGATTAGAGCGGGCGCTCGTCTCAATTGTGCCTCGTTTGAATTCATAGTGCACCAACTATTTGCGACTATAAAACGGCGATAACGTATCAACTGAATCGTGCGAGCCAATATCAATGGGAATCAATTGGAGAACACGACAAACTGAATGTTAATTTTCAACATTTGCATTGGACAGATTTTTGACTTGGTAAAATCATTGTTGTAATTTTGTTGGTTCATGTTTCTCTCTTTCATATGTAGCTTAATGAGTAGACGGTGGTAGATGGTAAGTGATATCGCCAAGAACACTCGTAACTCCGAAGGAACATCGAGTGCATTGCTAACCTCAAAAGAAGAAGCGGGCAAAGAAACATATGGGGAGGAGGAATTTTATACCTCCGGTAATCTGAGACGCGGACCTCAGCTTAGGGTGCTGCAGAGGGGCTAGGTTAACTGGTATATGTTTGGGAAGAAAAGAGACCGAGTACGTTCCGGTAAAACGAATAGGGACTGGTTAATCCTACAGGGAGTGGTGACGAAGGCCGCAGCCAGCGGAGTCCGAATCTCGGTATTAAAGTGTAGTGTGTTTGATCTCAAAACCTGCTTTACACGCTTTGTCCGCCGCGATGGCGACGATGACCAGCTTATACCAACGAGTGTCACGGGTATTTCCCATTTCTAGGTATCGGTGGTGCTATAGACCCGAAAGGTGACAAAGCATGACTCTCCCACACTTGTGACCCACGTGGGAACGTAAAGGCAACTTCATACCTCATATTTTATTGTTCTCTTCAAATATGGAACCAGACACATGACCATACGTCTGTGATGATCTATTGAGTCAATAATAGTGTTCTTTTTATCGTGCAGAGGTTGAACCTTCACTACAACGATCACAATGGACGTCTAACGAAAGGATTAGGTCCGGTGTTGGATTTTGTTAATGAGACCCCTTTGTAAGACGCCTCCGCGGTCCCGGCGCGACGGAAATCATTTATTTAAGCGTAACGAATGGGATTTCATTTTTTTTTAATTCAAACGCGTTATAGGTTTGTTTTGGAGTCATCGTCTACACTTGAATTTACTAAAACTGGTTATAGTAAACGTAAAGCCTGGAAACCTGAGAATATAAAACTGTGTTCATATCTGCCCCCGTTTATTCAGAGGACCCATAGATATAGTTTATACAGCGCACTAATTCTTTATCTATGAGAGGACCACAAAAAAACACATAACTTTACAATATTAAAAAAATGCCATTTCTAGTATTCATAATGCTAGTGTCTCTAAGAGGTAAATTAGTATCCTTAAAAATTTAAAAAAAAACGCCATAAAAACTGGCTATCAACATTACAAATAACCATCCACACACCACCACCAAAAGGTTACTAGAACACTCACAGACATCCGAATATACAATTAGACTGGACAAGCCGCCAATTTTATAGGCAGTCCCAGTGTCGCAATTTCTTTTCGGATCTTACCTGTGAAAAGATTATTATTTTCTTGGTAATTTACTGTATTCATTGCGATGATGGCATGTTACAATTGCACAGATGGCATTTTGGGAAAAAACGGTAATTTCTCTTATATTCGTGCGTCTTGACTCGTCTCACAAAGCGTAAACTCACAGTGTATGCTCGTTGAGCTTACATTTGTCGCACTTAAAAACGCGGCTTGCCCCATCTCCTGTATTGGAAAATCTGTGAGAACACTCAAGATTTATTAATTGGCTAAATCCGTGACTTTACCCAAAGGAAAGGTTACAAATGTTTATGTATTTCGTAATTTATTCTTAAAATAACAATCTATCCACAAATACCCTGTTCAGAGTGTTCAGGCGACTGAACTGTCAAGGCGAATCCGGCAAGAAATTCCAGTACCTACGGCTACATTTAAACAAACAATCCTTACTAAAATCTATACAAATCACAGTAGTACATAGATCCAGTGCGTGTAATCAGGGACTAGTGTAGTGGCGCCTGCCGTCAATCATCCCGACTGACGTATATCATTTCTGGCCGCCATAATAAAACATATGCGTGGTCGCGCTCCAAGGAAAACAGAACAACTCGCGCGTATAATAATTTTTATGGTTTCATTGGAATCCCATAGAAAACAACGTAAACAAATACGTTCCACGGATTGGCTCGCTGACTGAATGAACGTAACGTAACATATTGTTTATACTTAAATTTAAACACTCAATATGTACATGAAGAACAATAACTATGTTTTATTTAATTTATTAATTATGAGTCTAGACAATTGTGCACATGTCAAAAATTATATTATGGTAAGTTTTAGCTTCGAGCTTGGTTTTTTTTGATTCCAATATGTAAAATGTAGTAACTTTATAAGTAAACAAGCTTGCAACGGCTCAAAATAAAGGGTGTCAGTATTGTGCCTTCGAAGAGGCCTTTGGTCAGTGTGGCCTTTGACGATCGACACTTTTGGCGAGTAAGATCCATATCTTACTCGCCAAGTGTCGAAATGTCTTCTATATAATATATTTATAAAATATAGGCAATGATGCCAGTAACTTACATTACACAGTATTTTCTTATTCTCGGATTTTTTTCACTTTAAATAATTTCTTCATATTAATATATAACGAAACAACAGAAACTTAACTACTCGTGTGTGTTTACGTATAACTACAGTCACTATATATATTGTAATTTACTAGAATAAATAAAATTCGCAGTGGTCGACACAACGTACATAAAGATAACAAATAAATAGTCGTATCATCAATTATCATGATAAATTATAATCTCAATTGTTAGTGCATTTAAAAGTACAGCCCACGCGGACCTAGCCCGTGGATTCTTTTGAAAGCTGAAGTGACGCTTAATGAATCCGACTGGCTGTCAAATATACCAATAGGTTAGATCGACAGTGCTGTCGATCGTCTAGTGAGGACTATTGAAAAAGTAACAACACACAATGTGAAATCAAAAGGCCATCATCTTAATGTAGGAAATATATAAGGGTTACGTTACAGTCAATTATCTTGCGAGTTAGTTTTTAAAACAACAACATTGACAAAATAGTTAATATTGTTGTCTAAAAATTAAATAAATCGGTCTAAAATTACAGTTTTAAAATGTAATTTTAAAACGATTTTAACTTTTTTAAGTTGTTAAAAGGCGTTTATTGTATATCTACAAACTGTACAATATCCCAAAACAAGCGCTGTTTGTAATAATTACAACAACGTATGCTGGGAAAACTCAAGATGTTTTATCTATCACAGTATAAAAAAAACTGAAATGCTTGGCAATCCCCCAGTGAGACATTCGATTAACTTAAAAAATACAGAAAAAAAAATTAAATTCTTGGCAATGTCGTAGAGACTTCATTAGCTTAACTTGGGATATTGAATAATAGTCGCAAATACAAAGCTTATTATTATCTTTGCATCCTCGTCTTATATTACATTGAATTGTATTCGAAAAACTGCAATAAATTATGATAGCCATCAAAGATCATAGTTGCAAAAAGTTTATGAGTCGGTGAACTTTAATATGAGAACCCGAGTACATCTATATAAAGATTTTTGTTACATTACAAATGTTATGTAAGAGAAATAAAACGAAAACACTATCAGTTAGTGGTTACTTTACACAGCTAAATCAGTTATAGTGAATGACGTAATTATGATATACTTAGGTACGAATTAATAATTAATCGAAATTAGGATAATTAGGGTACGCTCGTTACATACGTGAATAGCCGAATATCTTTATGGTAATTATTAATATTATGTTTACTAGTAAAATAGATAAATAACAGCTAGTTTCTAGAAGCCCAACCCAAACTAAGATTTTATCGCATAACGATTTCCAGCGCCAACGAGGTATCCAAAACGCATTAACAAAGTCTTCAACCAGTGGCATTTCCGTGGGCAATAAATATAAAATCGACAGAAACGCATCGCCCCACTAATTACTATTTTAACGTTTCACATTAATAGTGGCTTTGGGCAAAACATGAGAATAGGTCCCGGCTTTGATGCCGCCGCGAGGATCATCCGCGCCAATTATTTTACCATTGCCATATTAATTTAATTAATTAATAAAACGTACAACTTTAATGCTTTACGGAAACATAAAATAAATTTAATTAACTTGTTTGTTTCATACAAACCTGAGAAACTGTGCGACATATTATATCACTTGAAATGCAAATAAATGCAAGAACAAACCAAATTACATTATGTAATTGATTTTTTCGGTAAAAGATGTAACATTTATAACCTGTAAAGTGTATATTGATAATTTGTATTTCGTTACCTCAATGATCAATAGGTGTGATAAATTTTGACATAATATATAATTCCATACTTACTAATGAAAGTTTCAGTATTACTAGTAGTTTAATTATACCATCAGATTTGGTAAAGTATATTTTAAATTCATAAGAAATAATTGCACAACGAGTTGTCCGTATAATAATATAATAGGCATTATTCTAATACAACCTGTTACAAACAATATTCATACAAAAAGCAAGTATCAAACGTTGGATATTGTGTCGATGTTATCTAATAAGGATTGCATTTATTACGCACTTTGTACAACCAGAAAACTATGCTGCCACTATGAAGAAAAAGCATTAGAAGCCACTAAGAACACAGAGACGATTATCTTAATTATATTAATCGAATATCACACGTATTAAGTGAGTCATTACATTATTTGGGCCGAGTATATTAAAGACCGTGTGGTAACCGAAGATGAGAACATATTTTCACCATCTCTGCTTTTTGTTCTCCCTCTTCAAACTATTGCAGCCCGCGCTGGATAAAGGTCGCCCGCGTTATGGGTCAGATTATTTACGCGGGTGGCGCCGTAAGAGATCAACAATTAACTAACGTGATGCACAATCACGAAGAATCGTCAACCAAAATATGTCCGAGCCCCAATCCCATGACACATACGTATTATAAGGTATTGTTTTATTTGGAACGTAAAATTATTCATTTAAATTTTGAGCTTACTGCGTCATAGAAGAAGAATACATAAAAAATAAATTAAAAATTTAAAAAACCCCCGACACAAGAACTTAAGTAATTTCCCTTTAAAAAGTAAAAAATAATAAAATAAACTTAATGTTAAAGTACCTAAGAATCTATTTATAATTCTAAAAAAAACGTCGCGTTGGGGGACCGCTCCTAATTATTTCTTTCTTATCTACGATATTTTTCATAAGATGGTTACCTCTTTAGGCTTTTACGTTCTTTTATTAGTCACGGTCCCCCAACGCGACGTTTTTTTTTTGGTTTGGTTTTTTAAATTTTTAACTAGGCCTTTGAGTATTGTCACGGACTGTAATTGTTATTGATACATAATAACAACGATTCATAATTGACAAGAAACCGTCCGTCACATACCTAGTACCTAGACGAAACAAAAAGTATTTCTGTAACGTAAATTCTATATTGATATCCATCATTAAATGTGCACCGTCTCGTCTGGTTGACCTGATTCCATCCACATCAAACAGTCCCAGTCGGCCGCAGACAAACATATGACGCGTACCTACCTATGTATTTATAGATATTTCAGTTACAACAGTCTACTATAGTGTATATAGATAATTTTATTACAACACTAACGAGATGAGAGATAGAGCGTCGGTGGCTCAGTGGTGTGGACTGTCGCCTTCCTACCGGGAGGGCTGAGGTTCAAATCCCGACACCACCAATACCAGTACCAATGTGTTTTCGAATTTTCGAAAAATATATGTACGTTATCCGACGCTCTTACGGTGAAGGAAAACATCGTGAGGAAACCTTCATGCACGCCTACGAAGAGATTCGAAGGTTGTGTGTGAAGTCGTCCTATCCGCATTGGGCCCGCGTGGACGACTAAGGCCTAATCACCCTATACGGGTAGGCTCGTGCCCCTCGGTGGGGACGTTTAATGAGCTGATGATGTTAGTAATTTGTCTGTATACTAGACGCTAGAATAACTCAGTGAAGTAGAAATTAATGTAAATATCCACTAACATCCACACAGCGCCATCTAGCCCCAAACTAAGCATTAGCCCGTAATGTGGATATTAAGCAACGGATTACTTACTGTTATTTTTAAAATACATAAATATTATCTTTTTTTTATGTTATAGCGGGCAAACGAGCAGGCGGCTCATCTGATGGTAAATGACGCCGTCGCCCATGTACACTTGCAATACCAGAGGGCAAAGAAATGCGTTGCCGGCCTTTTAAGTGGAAATACGCTCTCTTTTTAAAGGACGCCAGGTCGTATCGCTCAGGGAATAAGTCAGATGGTAGCTGATTCCACAGTTTTGTCGTCCGAGGCAAGAAATTACGACAAAAAGGTACTGTCGAGGACTATAATAGAAAACACCCAGACAAATACCAACAGACATGTTCATAGACACAAATATTTGTACTACCCTGCGATCGAACCCTTGGGTGTAATAGCCGACGTCTCAAACATTACACCAGACGGGTCATATTACTATTTAAATATTAGTTATAAACACTTTTCAACTTCAATTCGTTCAGGATTTGGAAGGCACGTTGAGCCGTTGGAAGATAGTTCTTAGGATCGTAGTCGTCAACAGTCAATGATATTCTTTATATATAAAGGTAGATACGCCATCCGTGCCTCAAAAAAGAACCGCAAAAGAGAATACAGTTTGTACTCTTTTGTTTAATGTGTTCGAAATTCGAAATATGTGTATATGTGCTGTCACTGCATTCGGAACACTTTTTTCGTTGTGTTTTGTGAGTATATCACGAATCCATACTTTTTCTACATCATTGTCAACAATCACATATCTTCATTGGGCCCGAGTAATGGGTTCGGCCTAAACTCTCCATAGCCATGTTATATTGCACTAATATATTAAGAAATGGCATCCCGTCTGTGAAGTCTAATGACGTTTGCAATTAGGACGAATGCGTTCAAACCGTCAGCCATTAGGAGAAAAAACAATAATATATTTTATTCATTTAGTTGATGTATATTTGTGTAAAAACACGCGTTCCGAGGGTATAAAGAAGCGAATATGATTTATTGATACGAACATATGGAACTCATTTACCTTTTTGAATAATGTGCTGTATAACCAATGCCGTAAGGTCTATAGGTGAGCGCGTCAAAGATTTGTCGAAGGACTTGCGCAGGCGCCACGGGGCCGCGTTTTTTTTACGCTGGGATTTCATTTTATAATTCGAGGTCGGTTCCGAATACCGATCGTCCGGGTTTATGAATACAAGCACAGGTATAATGCGTTGTTAAGATAATATATAGCAACATAAAGTATTCTACTTGGCAGCCACCATAGAAAACCATTTAATCGAAACGTTTTCTCACATGTCCTATTTTTATGTAGTTTCATGCAATAAAAGCTGATGAGATGGGTTTTAATTACTCTTATAATGTATTTTCGCAGTGAATAAAGATAGAATAATTGTAAGTATACTTGGCACTTAAAATTTAATTAGCAATAATTGACTAAACAAGATAAATTATAATAAACGAATAGAGCGTCGGTGGCTCAGTGGTGTGGACTGTCGCCTTCCTACCGGGAGGGCTGAGGTTCAAATCCCGACACGTACCAATGTATTTTCGAATTTTCGAAAATATATGTACGTTATCCGACGCTCTTACGGTGAAGGAAAACATCGTGAGGAAACCTTCATGCACGCCTGCGAAGAGATTCGAAGGTCGTGTGTGAAGTCGTCCAATCCGCACTGGGCCCGCGTGGACGTCTAAGGCCTAATCACCCTATACGGGTAGGCTCGTGCCCCTCGGTGGGGACGTTTTAATGAGCTGATGATGAAATGAATAGGAAATATATTAATTCCCAAGTCCCAATACGAGTGCCAAGTTAAATGGTCATTAACCGCTAACTTGTATAAAAAAAGGTAATTTGCCAGCCTATGACGTGCCATTGAAGGGCAGACTCTCTCGCATAGCATGACTTTGGGCACATTCGGTCATACCTACCATGCATGCACAATGCATTGATGGGTGTTCACGACTATCATGAATAGTAGCTGAAACAAGCGACTTAGCTTACTGAGCACAACGGTAGTCCCTTTATTTAGGACTCATTTTTAAGGTGGCCATTACGATAGTAGCTTAAATTGCACACTAGTCAACCGTGAGCCGCATCCTTTTGTGCAAAGTAGCCTTAACTTTCAAAAGAACTAACACCGTTTCTACAATTCCAAGTCAAATTCTTCAGATAATAATCCAAACATATACAAGGTAACCAAGCCTTCCCCATAACGCCCTAGAGCAAGGTTCGAGTCCCGCTCGGGGATGCCCCATCTACTCTCGTCACTTGCCTGGCGAAGTAATCTGATAAGGCCTACCGAGGCCATCAGGTTTTTTTTTATGTTACAAAGAGTAGAAGCAGGTCGACGCTGACCCGATGGTAAGTATTACGTCTGACCATGTCAGAGCGGCATTGATTGAGACCAACAACTGATAAAGTTATAATTCTCCATCTAAACACTACGCCCGACACCCTAGACGACAGATGTTAGGTCCCTCAAACCCGGTAATTTTACTAGCCCTCATCCCGCAACACGGAAGTGCAAAATACTTCTGTTTTACGGGACGATATCTGGCACTGCGGTGGTACCTACCTAGACAGTACCGAGTCTACCACCTGGTAAAGTAGTCAGTTAGAAAATAACCCAGCCAAATTCTAATACAATGGTCAACAATAATATAAATTCATGTGTGGCTCCCAGAATAATGCATATTTAGAATAATAATAATGCTACCAGACATTTATGCATTAAGGTTAGATAATAACACGGCTCAGGCGCCGGGTACAGCCTCGCGCTCGCCCGGTAGCAATTAGCGTTTACATATAAAACGACGCTTCTTTATTTTCTTACAACCAACCATAAATTAAATAACAATCATATTTAATGTCCATTCCTCGAAAAAAACTATTATAAATCAACAATATCAATGCGTACCAATTAAGAGGAAAATGTAGGGTTTTTATTATATAGCTAGCCAAAGTTTTCGTTATATTTAGTATTAAAAGTTGTATTTATAAAACGTTACATTTGGCAAGTATAAGTTTATATGTACAAGTACTAAAAACTTGCATTCTTAGAATCGTTTCAGAGTCTAGAGGATCTTATAGGTAATAACCATATGGTGACCTCAGATTAGACTGCAAAGTTCACTATCCTTACTCTTATTACTACCCCAGTGTAGGATGTATAGTTTATCCATGTCCCGCAGTGTTAAGCGAAAAATATAAATATTAGTAAACAAAAACACATGCTTTAAAATATCTCATAGACGTACATCAACATTCAAAAACAAGTACCAAGAAAAAAGCTTTAATCATGAGCGAACATAATCGATTGTCACCGGAGCAACAACGAAAATTAAACGACACTTTTGGGCTGACAAAGGCCCATCGCTATAAATCGCCCTCGCCCGACACAAAAACACGCCCAAAAAGAGTTAAGCGTTTGGAAGATCGTCGAATACAGATTACTGGGTGCAGGTGTTAAATAAAAATAATAAAATTCAACTCGGACCACGTTAAAAAGAAGAGTGGAGGCGGCCGCGCGGCGCCGAACGATGGGTAATTTCGTTCGCAACGCCCCGCCCGCACAAAAAAGGACGTGTACCCTCGAGTTAACCACGAGTTACACCTCAAGACTTCGCCATTGAGGCCCGTATTCTAGAACGAGACTCAAGCATTGAACTTTACTTAAATATAGTTATGAAAAATTAAAATGAAAAGTGTTTATTCAGTTCAGGTCCTTACAGAACACTTATGAATGTCAAAGAAGCTTCCACGGGGTGGGACGGTAGTTTTCCACTGAGAAGAATTCAGCAAGAAACTCAGTAGTTACTCATTTCAAAAAAATTGTGTATTGTACAGAATCATATTTGTTTGCTTATTTTTTATATTAAGCAAATTATATTCACAATTTTTAACATATTAGGTATAAGTTAAAATATAATTATCTACAAAAGTATTATTAAGTCTTAGTCTATACCCGGCCCGCACACCCGTATAAGGGCCGGGTGGATTCCACGAGAGAACCTTCGCGCCCCATCGGACATCGGTTCTGCTGCCACTTCAAATTCACTTTAGTACCGAGATAGATGTCCTAATTTCGTAGAAGCGTAGGACATACCTAGCATAGCCCTCTAAATATCACGTTGAACATGGGAATCTTCTGTAAGTAAAGGCAAGAAAGGCTTTTTTTAAATTTGAAAATAGCCATCATACATAAATAAATAAATACACTGACATTCACACAGCGTCATCTAGTCCCAAGTTAAGCGTGAAGCCTGTATAATGGGTACTAAACAACGGATAAACATTTTTTTTTGTAAATACATACATATTAACCCTAACGTCCTTGTACATTCTAGAATCTTGTAAATTTATTAAAAAGCACCCATACTTATATTCCCCAATAAAAACAATTAAACGTAACAATAGATATTTAAACAATAGATATGTATACCTACTGGGAAACCTGTATATATACCATCCTATCTATGTAATGTGACATGCAATAAAAAATTTGAATTATTATACATAGAAAACACCCAGACCATTACACAAATGTTTGTACTGTCCGGGAATCGAACCCGGAACAGCAGCCGACGTATCGACCATTACACCAGATGGATCGTCAAATACATGTTTTCCAATTTAAAAAAGGTCCCCCCAGCTTAGATGGCTGTGTGAACCATGATTGGCCTTCGCTATTGAGCATCAATCTCGACGCCCGACAGAGGCTACTCCCGGCCCTTATAGATACACAAACCGGTGAGTCCCACAACTATAACCCTAATAGGGGCAGACAATCAAGATTCAAACGGATCTTACAAAAGCAATAAGTGGAAAACGAAATTCACTAGGAATTTCATTTAGATCTCTGATAGATATATCTTTATACAGCAATCAACGTGACACTATCATGGGGGATATAAGTACCAATGATATTCTGTATATATAAAGGTAGATACGTCACCCGTGGCTCAAAAACGACCAGCCAAAGAGAATACAGTTGTAGGCTCTTTGCTTAGGTAAATGTACGCTCATTCGAAATATGTGTGCTGTCGCTGCATTCGGAACACTTTTGTCGGTTGTTTTGTGAACATATCACGAATCAATACTTTTTACATCATCGATAAGTACAATAATATTCATCATTAGTGTCATCAGCATATACCGTCAGCATAGCCATGGGACGACCGGGCCTTACGCAAGCCCAATACGTATCGGTGGGTGATAGTATAATTAGGAACTGCCAAATTGTATCCTTCCAAGAAGCACATTTGTAATGCAGGGATAATATGGATCAATTGAAACGGTCGGCGCAGTACGCACAAACTGCAATTACGGCAATCCCTCTTCGCACGTACGAGCAAATTGCAGGAAAAAGATGCCCTCGACCGGAAAAAGCAAAAGCACGTACACCACGACCATTCAAAACTCAACCATGACAGGGTTTCCGTTGATCCTTTAATCATGGGTTACGGCCCAATTTTCCCATAGCTATGCGGTGCGGGAAGGCCTGTGCCCTGTAGTAGGCTGATAATGGTGACAGCTATTATACTTTTGTGTAGCTGTGTTCTGAGGTGAAGAGTAAGAAAGGCAGTAAAATAAGAGGATTTCGTGATGTCATAAGTTAGCAACTATATTGCAATACCATTTTGGGACTAAATTATTCATCATCATCAGCTCATTTTACATCCCCGCCGAGGGGCACGAGCCTACCCGTTGTACACAGGTCTTAGTCGGCCATGCGGGCCCAGTGCGAATTGGCCGACTTCACACACAACCTTTGAATTTCGTCGTAGACGTACGCAGGTTTTCTCCCGATGTTTTCCTTCAACGTAAGAGCATCGGATAAACGTACATATAATTTGGAAAAGTCGAAAATACATTGATACGTGGCTGGCTTCGAACCTGCACCCTCCAGATTGGAAGGCAGTCCACACCATTGAGCCACCGACGCTCTAACTAAATATCATTATTTTGTACTTTTATATAAAACAGCGCACTACCTGAAATAAGAAGCTTAACCGCACATTACAGGTGCGTTTAAAGTCACCAGTAATGTGCGGTTATTCATTTGCAAAGATAAGAGTAAATATAATCATGACGAGAAGGAGAGAACGTCCTGTGGCTATTACTGAATCTTAGCAATCGACAGGCGCTGAAAGATAACCACAATCTTCAATAGTACTCTCCATAAATACTATACAAAAAATTTATTGACTGTAGGTCAACGAACCAAGTGTTCGGCTCATGATGTTAATATGTAGTTCATTTTTTTTGATACCAAGTGTAATAATACTCTTCTTTTAATTAAATATAAACATATTATAACTAATTTTATACACAAAATTTTGAAAATAAGTAACAAATAACTTTCTAGTTAGATTATTTTTAGATGAATACAGAAGTCCTAACCATTTGACATTCGTAAGTACTATATTAAACAAAAATACTTTTGAATTTTAGTTAAATAAAACTATGCAACTACATACAAAAAACTGGACCCTTAAAATTCCTGGCGACACAGGAAACACGTCATTAATTAAAGCTTTAATTCACCAACGTAACATATGGGGGCAGACCCAAAATAAATATTACCGACAATCCGTATTAGTCCATGGCGCTCGAGGTAAGCCTACGTTTAATTAAATGTGAAGGAAAAATAAATAACCGGATTATCTGCCCCATCTCACACGTGATCCGAGCATCCTTTGAGGGCGTTAGCATTAAGCTCCAATTCGAGGTATGTATGTAAATTCTTAAACAAATCCTTTGATCCGGCTTTATATATACACACTCAATCCCGATTGGAAATTGTTATCCCTGAGTATCCGCTTGAATAATGTGAACTGTAACCAATAGTACTACATTAACACCGCCATTAAGTGTAATAGTCTGCATTTATAAGCGTATAATATTAAAAACAATTTATTAAAATTGCATAGCAATATCAACCGCCTACGTCATCGAGAATAGATACAATCTTTCGAACAGAATACTGTTTACATTAATAGTTCGACCCGGCACCATAACTCAAGGGGCGGACGGAGTATCGCGAAATCTTTGTCACTGCACCACTAGTGTATATTTAATTTAAACATGGCTTTAGCGATACGCCTACGTTGCTGGAGAATGCATTGAATTCATCCTCACCGCCATCCTACGAAAACAAGTAAGTTCAGATTATGCAGTTCTTAAACTTTGACACGTATGCAATTGTTCATTAATATGGCTATACCTAAATGTAAGTGAGATTAGATGAAACATGAATCATCATTATTACAGCCAAATATGCCCAGTGCTGAACGAAGGCCTCCCCTAATGATTTCCACGCGGGCCGATCCCTAACATTTGACATCCATCTGCTACCAGCCACCTTAACCAGGTCATCCGTCTATCTGGTTGGGGGTCGACCTACGAATATGAATCATTATGGATAAAAAAGCACCACTTTAAGATCTACCTTTACAAATAGCATAGATTAGTAGGGGATTTCGTATGCGAATTTATGGAAATTTGCAATGCGTACTTTGTTACAACCTAAACATAGCTTTGTTGTTAAACAAATGCCTCATTCCAGGGGGTAACGCCCTAGATTGTAAACCGAGCTTTACTTAAAACAATACGCTTGTATTTTCTGTTCGGTTCAACGACTCGTAAACACATTCTCGAATTATACAATAATAGTGAATTCTTTATTAACAACCCATGTGGAATAATGGCTGAGAAGTCCGCTATTACACCGAGGTTAACGGGTTCCATCCCCGGACAGCACAAACATTTATATGCATGAACATGTGTGTTTGAATTGGTTTTGGTGTTTTTATGTATAATATGAACGTATTAAAAAAACATTTTTTTTAAAAAGTCTGCCTTTTAGTTACCCCAATTCAAGGAAGCTCTATGCTTAAATTAGGGCTAGATTGCAAGGAGTTGTATGAATGCCTGTGCGTATTTATTATTATTATAATACATAAAACAGAATAATGAGTGAGCCTAGAACGATTATCTCTCACAATCATAAAATTTCCGCCCACTGAAATATAGCCTATTAGACGAATGCATTTCTGTCAGATGTCATCTAAAATGGGATGATGCGATCGTAATAATAATTCCTATTTATCAGCTAGAATGCATCGGTATCGGGGTCCACCATTAACACTCCGATGCTGGTGCAAGATATACGGTCCTTTGAGCTGTTAGCCAACAAAGGGACCACTCAGACCCGAGTGCTCCACGGACCAAAATACCTATCGCAATATCGATCTAATTGATGTTCGAATCTATTGTGGTAATTGAGATGGCTTATACGCTTGCATTAAGCTATAACCGATTCGATCAATGATAAATATCCCGTGGTAATAGAATAAAGGAATGAAAATCGAAGTCGAACCTGCCTACTCAAACTCTACAACAAAATGTCGTCGGAGAAGGCCTAGGTGGACAACACTGCTAAAGCAATGTTGAGAAATTTAACATTATTGAGTTACGAATTTACGTCTACTCATGTAGCCACCCTTTTATTAACATAACTTTACTAGTTACCATAACAAAGGATATAATTTGGTAAGTACTTATAAAAAAACTTATCTATAAAAATGTTGATTAAAAGCTTTTGGAAAATCACTGATAGATAGTCAACGACTCGTTTTAGAAACACAAACAAATCACATTATTTTGTTTACTTGCGATGCACGAATAAAAAAATCCCTGACCGAATAAGCATACAGTTGGAAATAAGTTCATAATAATATTATGTAAAAATAGATACGCAAATACGTATTATTTATACATTGATAAAATATTAAGCCTATCAAAGAAATAAATGTACAAACTCATTTTCCTTACGCTCAAGTCCTGTCTAGTCGTACTATTGTGACTGGGCCCAAAATCTCAACAACGAAAAAAGTTAAGAAAGACTCCACCGTATACCATCGAACTGAATAGGGTTGTACCTAAATGGTATATTTAATCAAAGTTGATGTACCTTTTCAATGAAAAATAAAACCTTTTTAGGGTTCCATATTTATAATTAAAAAACCCGCAGCTTACAATGAAAAAAGATGCAGAAGCTTCTCAGAAAAACAGTATATACATTTCCTTGAGATTGCAACATTAAATTTTGATTTTGTATTTTATATTTTTGTTAAAAACTCTAATTAACATTATTCAAACTTCGAAAATCTCATTTTACTTTATTTATAATATATTTCTTACATTACAGTTGCATTAATTCCATAATTAATAAAAATCTGATTTGTTATTTTGACCTAGGACTACCGATAGCTTTACGAACTTTGACATCGTCCGCTAATTAAAATAACCGGGTGAGTTACATGTGTTACAATAATTCAATTAATTTATTAAGATAAAATACATTACACCCAATAAAAAAGCAGCTACAAGGAAAACGTAAGCAAAATAATGGGTTGTAATAACGTGAAAGGTGGTGACCCTACGTCAAATCCGGGCTATTGTTATTATAAAATGACCCATCTCAATGTCGGACGCTTCTCGGAACGGTGCGGGTTAAAGTTATGTATAGCATAAGCACCTCTGAACATTCTATGAAGGCTTATTTCTGACACCTTGGATGAAACATGGCGCATAACGAATGCGTGTGCGCATCGCCCCAAAGTGCCCATAAAGAGGCACCCACAAAATGGGATTTCAAATTGGATCCGACAATTTGTATACGCCACGGAGTATTCATGTAACACTTATTTAATATAATACCAACTTATACGACGATAACACACCTAATATCTTTCACGGGATAGAAATCAGGATTATTTTGTCTATATTTCAAAGTGAATGTGACGTTCATAGCGGATATAACGTATTAATTATATTTACACTATTTCAGCGTTCAGCATAAGTGGTATTTAAGCATAACGTATAGGTACTTAAGAAATAATAATATTATTAATGTTAAAGACTTACAATAGTATAACACTGATATCGTTGATCCCATGGTTTTTATTATCATTTAAAATAGATACTTAGTAAAAAAAATCTTCAGGACATATTTTGCAAAATGTTTAACATGAACAAGTAAGTAGTTTGATGGGTAGGTATGTTCAAGTTCGAGACAGAGGTATCCATCTCACCGAGTCCAATTAGACAAGGCTACGAACGAAAAGTTAAGGAAGATCTTTTTGTCCAAATATAACAGTATCTCAAGACGAAGGAGTTTGACCTAGTATGGTGCCGGGTAAGACTTGAATATGCTTAGCATGGGCTCGACATAAAGGGCTATATACGTATAGTATACGCGATGAAAACTGAAATAAGGACATATGAGCAACAACTCCACAGGTAGGTATCTGTATGTTCGACCAGTCCCTATTCGCGTTACCGGTACGTACCCGGTCGCTTTTCTCTCCAAACTTATACTGGGTTCCATAGTCTTCCCAGTAACGCCCTAAGCCGAGGTTCCAGTGGCGGATTTAGAGGGGCGGCAAATTTATCCCAAATATTTTTATTTCACTACATAGTATAAAACAAAGTCGCTTTTTCTGTCCCTATGTGCGCTTAAATTTTTAAAACTACGCAACGGATTTTGATGTAGTTTTTTAATAGATAAGAGTGATTCAAGAGGAAGGTTTATTTGTAAGTAATCCATTAAATAGTGGAAGAATACTGTTAATTTTTGAGGTTTCTAATGTTTAAACGTTATCAATTTCAAAATTTAGTAGAGGCGGCAAAAATTTTTAGCCTACCAGCGGCAAATTTGTAAATCCGCCACTGCGAGGTTCGTGTCCCACTCTGGGACGACCTTAGGCTCGTTGCATAAATTTTGGGCTGAGGGCATCTGCGCTCGCCAATTGTCCAGTAAAGCTATAAAGGCCAGCTGCAGCCAACAGTAATGACATGCTGAAAAAAAAAACCAACAAGGTTTTGACCCTGACGGCAGGGGCCGTCTGCAATTCCCCGTGGGTTCGCTTAGTCCCTATTCGCGTAACCGGCGTGTGACGGGCCGCTTTATGCCCCAACATATCCGGTTACCTAGCCCTCTCACTATTTTAAGCATTGTTAAAACTGAGTGCTGTACTATTTTTGCAACAAGTGATGTTATCATTATTAGATTGTAAGGAATTGTTTGGGTCAATTGAGGAACTACATGGTAACTATTTTTTACAAGAATAATATGCATTTTTTTAATGAAAATTTTATCAAATATTGATTGTTGTTGTTAAGTTGTGAAAATATAAGTTAAAAAGCCAGTAAAAACTACTGGTAATGTGGTTGCAAATATTATAAAGCTGAAAATGGGAGAAAAAAATTGACAGTGTTTACTGGGACCAAATATTCAGCACTGCAAAAATATTTTATTTAATGATGCAATTTAATGAAACCTTAGAAGTTCTATTGTATACATGCCTACTTAATACATAATAAATACTAGGTTACTTTTGATAAAATCAAAGGTATTCCATTAAAAATAAGACTAAAGCTGGTAGACTCGGTACTGAGTCAGCTAGGTAGGTGTCTGTTATTGTCCTGTGAGTTACAAGTGTTTTGCACTAGCTAGTAAAATTACCGGGTATGAGAGACCTAACATCTGACATCTTGGATGACGGTTGCAGTGCGACATTGATGGAGAATAATAACTGTCTATCAGTTGTTGGTCTTATTCAATGCCACTCTATCATGGTCAGGTATATCACTTACCAGTTACCATCAGGCGAGTGTCTTGTTAAATAAACAAAATCTAAACAAATGGTCATTTATCAAATCTTATCCTATCCACTCAAATGTAAAGAAGGAAACCAATACAGAACCAAACAGTCAAGCTGTTATTTATACCTCTTTTCAATGAAACCCAAACCACAATTTTTTAAATATGCACTAGACGGTCACACATAACTGAAAAAGGTGTTCTGTTTTTATTTTGGTAGTAAAACTACATATGTTTACTATATAAAAATAATCCATCAAGAGAATTAGATAATTAGAAAGAGTTTACTGCATTTTCTTAACATATAGGTAATAGTATGGATTGTTGACTATCTTTGAAATCTATGAATACTTCTTATTTTTTAAAGATATGAATATATATTAATAGTTATAGAGCTGACACTCTCGTTTCTAACTCTATGAAGCAGTTAGTTAAACAGATAATTGATATCTTGATTTGAACGATTACGAATGTTAAAAATGCTTTGTGAATTAAACTAAACTTTTGCATGTAATTGACTGTATCTTCTTTTTAAAACAAAACAAAGAATAAGGTTTATGATGAAAAACAACAATTTCTGGTCCAGATTCTTCGGATAGCCTATTAAAACCAAACCTTTTGCAATATTTTCGTAGGAAACAATAAAATATACTTTGCAAAGACATATCTTATGTAAATACACTTACCCATTTGTCAACAATATTCACTTTAAAAACTGTGCACTTATTAATTCACAGAAAAACATCACTACAAACATAAAACAGAGACAGCCATGTTAAAATCCTAATGTTACCATCAGTGAAAAATATCAAGCAAGATGTCAAGAAGTCATATAACGTGTACTAGGTATACTTAAATAATAATATATCACTGCATTGTATAAAAATCAACTGATGCAGTAAGCATGAACAAATAAACAAACAAACAAAAAGACTAATATTAGATCAATGGTTCTAGAGAATTGGAAATGTCAAGCCATTGGCCTCCAACAGTGGTAGTCAGTTAAATATTTTAAATTTACAAAAAAGTAATTAGTTGCATATTTATGACTGTGTTTCCCCCTCATCGTCCATTTATTTATTTATGTATATATATATATATATATATATGTGTGTGTGTGTATGTACATATATGTTCCGACACTATGTTACCCTAGTTTATGACATTATTGTTAACTATAACTGTTTATTTAGTCAATACGTTTGTGCGCAGTAGTGCTCTCCCACTCGAGGCACCTACGGAAGACCAGTGTCGATGCGCCTTATGTTGCCTGATGATGACATATGCTGAGTACGTGCCTTTTCAGTGATACTATAATATTTTAAGTAAATGAATGAAAGGTTTTTTTTTTGTGATTTACTGTATTTTGTTATTGTATATGTATTATTAGTATTTCATCTTTGTCTATTTCATCTTTATAGATGAAATAGACCGGGCCGGTGCATGTCCTAATAATTGGGTTAGGGAAAACCAAACGTTACTGATAAAGGATTTCTCAAAATTTAGGTTGAAATGAAATGAAAAATGTTTATTCAGTTTAGGTCCTTGCAAACACTTAGCTACCACTGGTTCGGGAGGTAGTTTTCCACTGAGAAGAAACTAGCAAGAAACTCAGTAATTACTCTTTTCAAAAAAAAATTGTGTTGAATACAGAATCATTTGTAATCAAAATAATTATATAAAGCAAATTATATTTACAATTTTTATCATATTAAGTTTGGTAAAAATATTATAGTCTACAAAAGTACTATTAAGCAGTTAAGTATTATATAAATTTAAATAGATGATAACAAAAAAAAACAAAAGTAGTGCAGGCGTGGAGATCAACATGTCCATGAGTTTTTATCATTTATATAATCTTCAATACTATAGTAAGGTTTTTTTATTAAATTCGACTTTACATGAGACTTATACTTATGCAAGGGTAAATCACTTACATTTTGTGGTAGCTTATTAAATATTTCAATGCTTAATCCCACAAATGAGTTCCTGACCTTATGCATTCTGAGATTTAGAACGGCAAGTTTGTGTTTGTTCCTAGTGTTCAAACTATGATTATCTGACTTTTTTGAAAATACATGTAAATTTTTGTGTACATAGATGACACAGTCAAGAATGTACTGAAATGGCAATGTTAAAATATTAATTTCTTTAAATAATTCTCTAAGTGAGACAAGTGATTTAAGGCCGTATATAGCACGAATGGGTCTTTTCTGCAATACAAAAAGATCAGCAGTAGACCCCCACAAACGTAGACCATAAGACATCACGCTGTGAAAATAGCTAATATACACAAGTCTTGCAGTCTCAATATCAGTGAGACTTCTTATCTTTCTTACAGCATATGCAGCGGAACTTAGCCTTCCTGCCAAAGCCGCAATATGGGGACCCCACTGCAATTTTGCATCTAATTTTATACCAAGGAAAACGGTTGAATTTATTACTTCCATGGGTTCTTCATCCAAAGTGATGACAGTATCTATTTGCCTTACATTAGGCATTAGAAACTTAATACATTTAGTTTTCTTATAGTTAAGAAGTAAATTATTGGTCTTAAACCAATGTAATACCTGAGAAAATGTACTATTTACATCATCAAAAGATTCTTTTTGTCTGTCCACGTTAAATATAAGAGATGTATCATCAGCAAATAATACAGTTTCACATAGGTTTTGAGTATAATAAGGTAGATCATTTATATAAATTAAGAATAATAAAAGTCCCAATATTGTGCCTTGGGGAACGCCCATCAATAAAAGGGCTCCGCTGGAACTTCTTTGTTTCTCCGATATGTACGTTTTGGACTGTATTTGTTGAATATGATTGGATTAAATTAAGTTAAATTAAGAAACGCACGCATTAACTGAAAAATAAGCTTTATTTATTCACTATGTTATAAATAGGCACATGTGAATTTTTTTTTAAGTGGAAGAGTCACAACCTTAGTGGCATAGTAAAAGGATAAAGTTTATTTATTTAAAAATACGAACTTAAATTACTAGATAATTTAATATTATATCCAGTGTTCGCGCTCTTTACTTTTTACATTTTATTTTTTACGTTATTTGGAAAATAATCTGAGACTTTGGAAACTAAGGTGTTGCCATTTTACGTTATTGTTATTCTTTTCTTGTCAAGAGCTGTCAAAAAGGTTAGCGAAATATGTGTTTCGTGATATTTTATTAGGAAATCAATCTGAATCTTCAATTAAAGAAAACAAAATTAGTTTATAATAGGTGGAAAAGTGTGTTACATATCTGACATTTACGATTTATTTAATATTTCAGCTTCGAAATGGTACAGCGACTTACGTTCCGACGACGATTGTCGTACAACACCAAGTCAAACCAAAGGAGAATGTAAGTATTTGTTATGCCTCATATATGTATTAGTGTTGCATTGAAGAGCCGACCGTCAATATCATTACAATTTACAACAAAGGTGATAAACAGAAAACTCCAATAAGTACATATCATAACCTATAAGTTTTATTAAATTTAAGATAGGTTTTACACCAATGAGCGGAAAGATATCAGAAATAAATATTAAAAATAATAATGCTTGCTTCTTTTATAATTTTCACTCTAAATAATATGCAACAAATCTTAGTATGCATCTAAGACATTGAACAAACGGATATTTATTGAATTATATTTTATAGGTTATGTTTTGTCCTATAGACTAAAATTGTTTTGAAATAAGCATTCACAATGAAGTCATTAATCTGTCTTTGTGAATTAATTCGAAATATAAGTACTACTCACAGTATTTATTAATAAACTTATTAAAATTCAAAAGTGATTTTGATAGTAATCAAATTTGTCTTAAAAATAAACTTCCTATTAGTAATTGTTAACTAGATAAGTCTTGAATTAGACTGTTACTTCAATATTATTTTCTTACTGTTTTTATACAATTGGGTGTTCAAAGTTGTGTCCTTATTTTTCTCATAAAACATAAAATTCTTTCACAGAGTGCGAACTCCAGGTGGTCGCTTGGTATACCAGTATGTAAAGAAGCCCAAGAAGATCCCGAGGTGTGGTAACTGCAAAAGCAAGCTCCGTGGTATTGAGCCTGCAAG
Organism: Leucinodes orbonalis; assembly: GCA_019425675.1. Classification (NCBI taxonomy): domain Eukaryota; kingdom Metazoa; phylum Arthropoda; class Insecta; order Lepidoptera; family Crambidae; genus Leucinodes; species Leucinodes orbonalis. The sequence continues at coordinate 125,408 of PQWD01010113.1, read as the reverse complement.
GCCAGCAGAGCGATCACGCCTCTGCTATCGCAAGAAGACAGTGAAACGTGTATATGGTGGTGTTCTCTGTCACAAGTGTGTGAAGCAGCGCATTGTCAGAGCTTTCCTTATTGAGGAACAAAAGATTGTAAAGGTTCTCAAGGCTCAGCAAGCAAGTGTTAAGACCGGCAAAAAACCCGCGAAGTAAATGCTAGGTTAATAAATAAGTAAAAATCTATTTTGGTATTTTACTTTATCTTCAATCCTTAACATTTATTGAATAAATTGTGGTCATTTTATAAATACTAGAACAATTATTTAAGTCGTTTAAAATAAATATCCACTGACACTTACACAAAACCATCTATCCCCATATTATGTGAGGAGCTTGTAGTTAGTCTTAAATAATTGACTAATATACTAAAATTTTAAAAATAAATGGATACACCCAGTCCATTACAAACTGACACATTCATGTACACCATTACACCACATGGGTTGTCAAAAATAAGTACATAGCCTTGAAAACTTTTATATCATTAAATGCCAGTTGCCCTAGCAGAGACTATTAATCAAGTCGGTTAAAAACAGATGTAACTGAAAATTCTCAGTTCCAGTTTCCACTACTTTGATGAACATTCTTGTCTTAGAAAATTTAAATATAAAAGGACCATAGTCCATGTCTTATAGGGCTACATATGATTATACTTTTTAATTACATATTTGAACAGATTAATATCAAAACTACTTTCATTTAATCCATACTAATATTATAAATGTGAAAGTATCTCTGTCTGTCTGTCTGTTACGCTTTCACGCCTAAATGGCTGAACGGATTTTATTGAAACTTGGTATGTTGATAAAAGGTGACCTAGAATAGGACTATCTACTAGGAGGACTACTTTTTGTCCCGTTTTCACCCCCCACTTTCCTAAAATGGGGGTTGGAAGTTCGTATGGAACATTCCGCAATTTTGTAGTACGACGCTGAAATTTGGTATGCGGACTATTTGACAGAAACGAAAAAATATGGCATTATTTTTTTATTTCAAAAATCCACCCCCAAACCCTTCAAATAGGGGAGGAAGTATTATATCCAATTTTTTGCAGTTTTTAAAAGGTAGAAAGCTAAAAATTGGTATGAGGGCTGAAAGTCACAAACAATAAATCTTTCTTTTCTCGGAAATCGATCCCAAAAGCCTTAATAGAGAGGGGAAGGTGGGGATATTATACCGGACTTTTTTCAGTATATATATACATATACATGTTACAAAAATGTAAACCTTTAGAGTTAGGGGGAGGGGATTCCTAAGTATAGTGATATATATGTAAATTTTTTTTTTGGGAAATGGACTCCAAAACTTTTTAAGGTCGGCGGGGGATTCGTGTGTATAGTGATATATATACATTTATATAAATAGATTTTTTTTTCAGAAATGGACTACTACACCTTTTAAGTTGGGGGGGGGAATACTTTGTATAGTGATATAAATTGGAACATATAAAAATATTGATACATACATATATAACCCCAAAACCTTTTAAATTGGGGGAGGAGGGGATCATTTATATAGTGATATATATAATTTTTTTTTTTTCGGAAATGGACACCAAAACCTTTAAAGTTAGGGGATGGGGAATCCTAAGTATAGTGATATGATTAACCTTATACTGATATATGTATAATATATGTGTGATGAGTGATATATATATATATATATATAGTTTTTTTTCGAAAATACACCGGTGTGGAGGTGGAATCTTATGTATAATTATATATCATACTAGCTTTTGCCCACGGCTTCGCTCGCGTTATATTCGGGATAACATGGCTCCACTTTCCTGGTAACGAAAACAAAATAATTTTAACACTGCAACACTGCTTCTTCTTTTTCGCTTCGCATACCAATTTTTTGCTTTTCACTTTAAAAACTGGGAAAATAAATAACCCCTGTAATATGTTATCCCGAATTTAACGCGAGCGAAGCCGCGGGCAAAAGCTAGTAGACCTATATATTAGTCACAGTGTTACCGCTCTCTGCGTATGAAGCCACAAGTTAATTACATTTTCAACCAGGTAAAATGCGCACTATTCTCCGGCTACTGTTAGCATCCTGGCTACCACTTAAAACAAAAGTGGCAATCTTTAAAATTTATATTCGACCTCGGCTTATGCTGCTCCAGCGTGGTTGGCGCTGTGCTCCAAATCGTTGAAACTCCGATTACAAGCTCAACAAAACATCACCCTCCGTGCTATCACCGGCGCGGGGAGGTATGTGAGAAACGATGTCTTCGCCCGGGATACCCGCACAACATCAATAGAAGAGTTTATGACACAACTGGCGCGCAGAATGTACGACCGAGCCGACAACGGCTCACATCCTCATCTTCGCAACATTGCCCCCCAACACACTCGACCTCCTGATAACACAGGGCGCCCCCTGCCACGTGAACTGAATTTGAACCCAGAAGACCGAAAACGTGTGTCGAACAGAATATCAACTGTCACCCATAATGCCCCAACTCCCAGATTTCGCATTATTCATGTTCGTAGGGCAGCGTCAGTCGGGCGAACGACATACAGGACCTCCAGTGCCAGGAAACGCCACCTCACACCTGCAGGTCACTCACTGGGCCTCCCCCACGGGTCTCACCTGGTGGGTTAGACCGCGCTGAGGACGGCCCAGTATTCCGTACAGCCGAAACACAGAACCACCAACGAGCCGAAACTCGTTAAGAAGAAGTCCAAGAAAGGAGTTATCAACTCGATGCCCGTATCCTCTTAGGAGAAGAAAAACAAAAAGAAGTCACAGTTTTGTCACCTTAGCCCTTTTGCAGCTAGATCTAGCACTTTTTAGTATAGATGAACTCCTTTTAACGATTTAAAAAGGAGTTCAATTGCCCGAAAAGAGCAATCTAGCTCTTTTTCACTGTCTTGAAAATATTACCAAATTATGAAATTTTTGATATGCTAACAAGTACTTTTTTGCTATTTCATCGGTAATAATGAAGTTTTTATTAGACGCTCTAAAAAAACGGCTTCATTACATGACTATTTCAGCATATTTAGAACAGAAAATTTTTGGACGCTCTATCTAGCCCATTTTTAACTTCTGAAAAAGCCCTTTTTCTAAAACTCAGGTGGCAACACTGATTAGTCATTACTTTTTGACTTGACGTACAGCAGTCTGTTTCACGAAAGAAGTCCCGCAGATGTTTCGCCACTGTCGCCAGACGGAATGACACCAGTACTGAGAAAAGTATTTACCTACTTTAAATTTAAGGATAATTACAAAAAAGTATCTAAAATGTTTGAATAAGATTAATAATAGTTCTTTATTTCAGATAAATGCAAGATCCATAAAGTGTTAGTAAACAAAATATATGAAATCACTTATAACTATGTTAGTTTAAGCTGCAAAAATTATAAATGTAATTGCGTAAAAATTTTGATGGAGTGTTTGTACATCAGCCCATCATACTTATCAGCAATGGCCCTTAGAATGGTACATGTACATTAGAGAAACAAACACATTTTAGTATGTTGTTAATTTATATTTACCCTTTAACTAGCGCAGTTACAGTAGATTTTCTATTGTATGTTGTATTTATTGTGACTGGAATCACGGCGGTAAATAGGTTAGGGATTAAAATATTACTTACCTACTTTTCATACATTATGTTTCTGTTAAGTTGATGTATGATTGAATGTTGGTATTTAAATATTTTACTCTTACTCAGGTTGCTCCGGCAAAAGCTAAAAATAACTGATTCACTCTTTGAGTGTAAGTTATACTGAGTTATTGCCCTTTTGCACTGCTACAAATATATGTGTGGTTTGCAGTTTAATCATAACATATTAATAATGTTTTTTGTTTAACGATGATGTTGTGTATTGGTTTTTAACTTTTTTTTATGTATTTACTAAGCATGTATGTATGTCTTTTAGTGCAATTAAACGATTTATCTACCTATAATTATAGAATGGCTCTTCTAATTTTGCCCATAATTTACTTAGTGTTTGTTGTTTCTTTGCATAAATGGAACCCATTAAATATGAATTTGATCGGATTCCGCTTTCTTATTTTTTATGTAACTTGTATCTTTTGTCCGGCCCATAAGCAATTAAATAACGAAAATAATAGTAATTTTATATATTATAGATAGCTAATATCGATAATGTCTTAATTATTGATAAAAGTTGTCTCTCATAATAAATCAGACTGTTCAATAGAAAAAAATCCAATAAATACGGCAAAAAATATTTATATGGCAACTCTGAAAAGTACCTATAATGGCGGCAAGTCTCATGTAAAATTGGTTGGATGGTATTAAATTACGTTGATTTATTAATGCACTTGCAAAAACGGTTTTAGCGTTGATAAAATATTTCAAATCGAACTTTTTCACAACAATTGGCATCATGAACAATCGATATAACGCTTTGATGGAGCTAAAAACTCACCGAAATCTATTACAACAACCCAATTCACAGAATTGGCAAACGACAATATGGCCAAGCTGTCAAATTTAGTTCCAAAAAACGCCGCAGGACTTGTTTCGTGCGTGAAACACACCACTCTACGTACGTTCAACAGAACAACACTGATTGTTGCAATATTGTGAAATAATTATTTATATTTTTATTAACTATTTAATTTATTAATAAATCAAAATTCCTGTGATACCTAGTATAAATTTGTTATAAATAAATATACCAATCATGTCTAATCCTTGGAAGAAACTCTCAGCCCCAAGCAGTGACAATTTGTCGGATATTATGTCTGAAGAATACGCAAAAGGTTTGCAGATAAAGGAGGAAATCAAGTTTGCAGAACAAATAGGCAGTGTTTACGATGAGTCTCAAGAAACTATTGCGGATAGTGATATATCACCAGATATTTTGAAGCAAATCGAGGAGTCTAATGTGAAAGGTTATTGCGACTCCGATGCCATTATTGCAAAAGTTCTTCAATGCCAATTCGATAAGGAATATGATGATGAAATTAAAAGAATTGAGAAAAAAAAGAATGGTGAAGCAAAAGTATCGGTTTCTTACGATAACTATAGAACCATACCAGAGCATTTGGTGTATGATTCTGAATCTGACGAGGATGTCGATCCCGTTGGTAAGAAAGACTGGGATCGTTTTGAAACCAACGAGAAAGAATACGCCAGCCTCCCTAAACGTGGATTTATTATGAAAGATGGTGAAATGGTCACCAAACATGACAGTGTTATAAATGGAAGGAGAAATGCTTGTCGCGTTATGGCGTTTCCACCTGAAGTGTGCACTGGAGATGGAGCTGGCTTTGACATGAAACTCTCGAATTCTGTGTTCAATCATCTAAAAGAACATACAAGGCATCATCAAGCACGCAAACACAAGATGTTAGACAGGAAAGAGAGTCATGCAACAGCTGAAATGGGTTTGGATGAGCCTACAAGACTTATCCTGTTCAAACTTATAAACAATGGTCTGCTAGAAGACATTAATGGTGTTATTTCAACTGGTAAAGAGTCAGTTGTGTTACATGCTAATGGGGATACTTCATACCCCGATCTTGTCATTCCAAAGGAATGTGCAATCAAAGTGTTCAAAACAACTTTGAACGAGTTCAAAACTCGCGACAAATACATTGAAGCTGACTACCGTTTCAAGGACAGGTTCTCCAAGCAGAACCCCAGGAAGATTGTGCACATGTGGGCTGAAAAGGAAATGCACAATATGATGCGTTTGCGAAAGATTAGCTTGAATTGCCCTGAGATGGTTGTGTTGAAGAAGCACATACTTGTCATGTCTTTTATAGGGAAAGACAATAAACCTGCACCCAAGCTCAGGGATGTAATATTGAAGCCCGAAAAGTGGGCGAGTGTTTACAACGAAGTGGTGGATGCAATGCACAAGATGTACAAAGTGGGCCAGATGATCCATGCTGATTTGTCTGAGTATAATATCCTGTGGTGGGACAACAAGTGTTGGTTCATTGATGTCTCCCAGTCTGTTCAGCCAGACCATCCTAATGGTTTGGAATTCTTACTAAGGGATTGCCGCAACATAAGCAATGTAAGTAGTTATTCATTGTTTGTATTCATTACTAGCTCTCTTTTTTCATGTTTTATCAATTGATTGATTTTGAAATAGTATACCACAATACATACCTACTCAGTAGGGTACAGAGTTCAGCCCACAACAAAACAACATTTGACGCTGGTGCATGTAAATCTTATTATGGAGTTTAATTTGATCGTAATTTTGCAAAATAGCTGAAAAAAGTTATTAATACTCCTTATCTCTTTTACTTTCAAACAATCTATTCTCAGACACCTGCTCCATACATTTATTTACATTTAGTGGTCATGAGATTCGGCCCCCATCATTCCACTGATGACAAATTTGTAATTTTTATATAATAAATATTAATGATTTTAATTTTTGAATTGTTACAGTTCTTTGATAAGAAAGGAGTGTCTGAGTGAAGCCTGGTGAAGACCTGTTCAAATCCATAACTGGGTTTGATGAAGTTGATGTGAACATGCTCGAAGGTGTACATACTATTTACAACTCCCTTGCCAATCGGTTTGAGATTGCACCGGACGACAACAGGAATGTGAGTTACCCATTTGAGTACTGCTGGCAGAAGACCAGCGAAGGCAAGCTGATGAAGAGTGACAAGAGTGGTGATGATGGCACTGATGAGGATGATGATGACTTTGAGGAAATGTGGACACATTCAGTTAAGAACAATGTAGTTGACACGGCAACTAACTTTGCGACTGATTTGAAGATTGAAGGTGAAACTCATGTTACTGATAAAGTAAAATCAAAGGGTTATAAGCCTGGTAATTCTGAGGAAGGCCAAACAACAATTGTTAACGAAAAAGTCAACTTTGGAGATTTATTAGATGTCAACATCCCAATAGATCATGGTATATGTAGTACCAGTATACAGAAAAAGTCTTAATGCATTAAATCAGTAGTGTAAAAGAGCTCAGTTATTTTTTGATAAAGGTAGCACAACCTATAGGTGTCCCAGTTTTATTGTAAATAAAAACGGGACTTGGCTAAGTAGCCTATGTATTGGGTTCATGTTTGAAGAAATAAACTTTTTAACCACAATATTATTTTATTCAGAATCAAATTCCTTAAGTTCTATTTACATTATGTTGGTGACTTAATTGTATAAATAATTGAATATCCACTGACATTCACACAGCGCCATCTAGTCCCAAATTAAGTGTGAAGCCTGTATTATGGGTACAATACAACAGATAAACATATATATATATATTTGTAAATACATACATATTATACATAGAAAACACCATTCTTACGTAGATATTTATTTTGACAGACAGACTGAATATTTTCAGTGCGTAATTAATGATATTACGATCATCATCATCACCTATGATGATATAATATCATCATCAGCTCATTAAACGTCCCCACCGAGGGGCACGAGCCTACCCGTATAGGGTGATTAGGCCTTAGTCGTCCACGCGGGCCCAATGCGGATTGGACGACTTCACACACAACCTTCGAATCTCTTCGCAGGCGTGCATGAAGGTTTCCTCACGATGTTTTCCTTCACCGTAAGAGCGTCGGATAACGTACATATATTTTTCGAAATTCGAAAATACATTGGTACGTGTCGGGATTTGAACCTCAGCCCTCCCGGTAGGAAGGCGACAGTCCACACCACTGAGCCACCGACGCTCTAATAATATATCATATGATGATATGAGTAGACTTGTGCCGTTACAATTAACGGCACAAGTCTACTCATATAGGGTTAATAGGCCTTAGTCGTCCACGCAGGCCTAGTGCGGATTGGCAGACTTCACGCACAAGTTTTTAATATCATCGTAGGCGTCCGCAGGTTTCCTCACCGTAAAAGCGTCGGATAAACGTACATATAATGTCGAAAAGACATTGGTATAGGGCAGGATTTGAACTTGCACCCTCATGATCGGAAGGTAACAGTCCACACCAATGAGCCGATGCTCCTATACTTCTACAATGTTACTATAGATATAAATAAATTAATGGAATATGCACAGAGGCGGGGTAAGGCGTTGGCGACGTGGTCTGCCTAGTCTAGCAATAAATAAAAAAATAAAAGCTCACACCATGGTCCCAGAGGGGTAGGCAGAAATAATGGAATGCCACTTAGCGCGATCCTGACATACTTCCCTAGCTTCATTCACGTCCTCAATCCTTTGAAAAGAAAAAAAACCGGCTAGCGAGTATTTGACAATACTTACTTAACTACCTACCATATTCGTTTTTAAAGAAAATAATTATATGATAAGTTTGCAACTGTATCTTTATGAATAATTTGAGTATCAATTTTTTTTCTCGCAATAAAACTCATCCTTTGCGTAATTCATCAGGGGAACTCACAAAATATATCTTGCCCATAGCAAATTTGGGTCTCTTGCCCTGCCACTGAATAAACAAATTTTCAATAAAGAAATATTATCTATTAAAGGTAATTTAAAAAATAATAATTAAATTTTACTTATAAACAAACCTAAGTGTTACCTGTAAACCTAAAGTGGTTAAACCACACAAAGTAAATGCTAAGTCATTTTGAAATCCTAATACATAATATGTTACTTTAAAATATTTCAGTTCTTATATTTAAGCTATAGTTAAGTGGGATAGCCTTTTTTCTTTACATAACTTATCTAGGAGATCAGCTTGATGTGCTGTGAGCAGGTGTTTCGAATCCGCGGATACTCTTATAAGAGAAGAAACGTCATTGCTGGCACTGGAAATCACTATAGACTGCAGTTTCAGCCAAAGGTCGCTATTAAATGGCATTGCTGAAAGGAAAATGAACAAATTTGAAGACAAACCAATATTTCTTCCTTAGCCTTAAATGTCACAAAGCCAATATTTCATCTTAACACCAGCAACCAGCCTATAACGTCCCAAAAGAGGTCACTAAGTTACGGAATAGACCGCTGGATCGACATTTGAAGTGGGTGGGCCGGTCACGTATATTCCGATGGCCGAGCAAACGTATTTTGGAGTGGAGACCGCGTCTTGGCAAGCGTAGCGTAGGACGCAGGCCGACGACTTGCAAAAGGTCGCAGGTGGAGGCTGGATGAGAAAAGCAGATAACCGGGATATCTGCTACAAAATGGGGGAGACATATGTGCAGCAGTGGACTGTTATAGGTTGAAGAGAGAGAGGGCACGTGCCTTGCATGTTTCTCTTAGCCATTTTGTGTAGGCAGGCCTTTGACCTGGCAGATTTCCATGCTATAATTTTAGTGACAATATTTATTATTTGAAATTATTGTCTTAGATTGATCAATAATGATAGGTAAGAGAAACTAGATTATTTGTAGAAATAATAACGTACAATCACTTTCATTATCATTAAGCAAATCTCTAAAAAGTAGTTTCAAGGACTCAGGCTTGCTTTCTTCCAATGGCTCTACCAAAAGAGTCAATATAATTCTGCATACTTGGACCCTGAAAAATAGAATTAATATTGAATTTCTGAGCTAAAGTAAACCAGACTTTCTTGGAAAAAAGCCTATTATGTTCACTGAGGAAGTTTGGACAGGGTAACTAATACTGTTTAAGTTAATAAGCAACAATAATAGTTTGTCAAATTAGTTTGAGTTTGAGAAATAATAAGAGACCTTACCACTCCTGGAGTTGAAAGCCTAACACTACATGTTAAGCCCTTGTAATGTCAAAAAAATATTTCTCCACTTACTCTGTCAATATCTCATCAGATAGTTTAAATTTGGAATCACAAATTGTATTAGCAGTTTCCAGTGCAATATCAAATTTGTCTGAAAATAAAAACAACTTTTATTACAGACTTAAAAATAAGTGAAAATGCTAAAATTAAAGTAAAGGCATTAAACCAAGCAATTTGAATACATTTTTGTTTCTATGTATTTGAAAACAGACATCTTCATGATTGGGTTTGAATCAAGTGGAAGATTTCTTAGCTTTTACACAAATTCAGATGCAGACATAGTAATACATTCTGTCTTATATGGCCTTATTAAATATTAATGAAGTTGTGTATACCACAGTCAATTTGTAGATTCAGCAGGTGCTTCAAGCACATCACTCTCATGGTCTGGTCTTTAACTGTCTCAAGGGCCTGTTCATAGTATGCTGCTGCTTCTGCCTTATGGTTGAGACAGACTAGGTCATTAGCAAGCTCCATTAGAATTGATGTGCGGAAGTGTTGATTTTTCTGGATATTTTGTGAGGGCTTGCATAAAACACCCTATTGCTGCCTGAAACATATACATTTTATATAAAAAATTAACAAATTGTATATGGTTTCCCATTTAAGTTAACAAATTAAGTTAGTTTAAATATGCCTCAACAGGAGTGTTGACAGCAGAGGTGCAAATTTTTTTATTGATTAGGCATTCAGCCATCTTACTGCATTTCTTTTTTATGTTACAAAGTGTACAAGACTGTCAAGATGCTTACCTGATGGTAAGTGAAACTTAGAAAGCAGTCAACGTCCATTAGCTTAACCAGATCACCAATGCATCTTATTGATGGACAGGTAACAATGATATATATACATAATTTATAATAGTTACCTCCAAATTTTCTCTATCAGGACTGAAGAACTTTAAGGCAGCCAACTTTTTCTCAGCCTTCATAAACTGCCTAGCAGCAGTAACATAGTGCTCGGCTTCTCCTAAGAAGTTTCCAGCAGAGGCTTCACATTTAGCAGCACCCACGTAAGCGTGCGCTGCAAATGCAGGCTGCTCTGAATGCTCACATTGGATTGCCAATGCTATGAATTCGTTGGTTGCCTCTGAGATATTGGGTTTTCGCATAAACCTCCTGTAACGCATTATAAGTGAGTCCGATAGCGATCAATTTCATTATAAAAAACTTACTTAGTTAATATGTTAACATTAAATTAGTAAAAATACTTTATGATACTAACTTTTTCATCTTGGTGTTAATATTCATATATTGTTCATTGAAACTAGCATATAAATCGGTAGACATTGTAATACGATTTTGGGCTGATTAAGAAGTGCCTCTAATATTTATACTTCGTTATATTTATAGAATATTTTTCAAAATATCACAACCACACAAAAACAAATAGAAAATCGCTTGTTTTTCGTCTTCTGACAGTGACATTAACATATGAATAGCATTAAAATTTAAATTGATACATAAATCCAGTTGATACCAATCTGAGTCGTATTGTAAAGTTCCTAAGATACATTATTGAAAACTTGCCCAACTTCCATGAGATTGACATAAAAAGTTTAGTTATCGCTTTACAAATTGGAAGTGTTCTTTAAAAGAAGCATGAAGCTTCACATCTTAAAAATATATTCTGGCAACTATTTCTCTTTAGAATAAAGCGGAGGAGTATGTTTCCTTTCATGAAATGTTCAATTATTTATTACTGTAAAAGAAATTGGATAGATCGTTTACGAAACGTAAAACTCTTATCGTAACCTGTCAAAATTGCTTTGACGTGTCTATCATTTCTGCTAATTTGATTTCAGTTTTTGGTATTTTATACCATGGTTTCGTATTAACAGAGTTTGTAAGGTAAAAATAGATATAAAAAATCCATGCATAATGGATTTTTTTAAAAGTGGATTGAAGACGGTGCTGGGTGCGCCCGAGGCCGGCCAGCTCCCTTCAGCTGGTGAAACAGTAAGTCTGCACATATTTTACAATTTATTGCCGCATGAACTATTTCTGTTTAGTTTAAGAGCACTTCAGCGAAATTGAAATAGCTATCAACTTTTTCTTAACTGATCTCTTTTTATAGTTTATTTACCTTTTGTTATCCTTACATGGCTTAAAGTTAGTAAAATAATGTATGCGTGTATATGATGCACTTATAAGTTTTGCTTAGTACAATCCACTGTCCACTTAAATACTTTTTCAATATGCATCTATTAAAAAAACAAGTATATTTTCCCACCTGTGCTTACTGTATTTTGCCCAATATTTTAAACTTATTCTGTTCATAACTCACAGAATTTTGTGATTGTTATTGTTAAAACTTATGTAATTTAAGTAATTTATTAAAAGGCATACATTAGTGCATGTCGTGGCAGCCTTTAAGTACAACAGCAATTTGTTATGTTATTAATAAGTTTTAATTGTGAATGATATCATCGTTTGTTATGTTGGTTGTCCTTAAATAAATAAATAAATAAACTCCTAGATATTATTTATATTTTATTTAATAAACATAATATTTCGTATGTAGCATAAATTGAAATATATATAATATCCGATTATGAACTTTGTACAAGCAATAAGTAGATTTGTAAAGTAACACCCCAATTTACTGAAAAACAAAGCAATCAACACAATCACTGCTATCCATTCTGAAACAAGAACAACTTGTGATGCTACAATTGAAGCTACGCATGCAAAGGTATAGCTCTAATTCTATATGTGTTAGGATTTACAATAATTTGCTAGATAATAAGATGAGGAAAATTATTAAAAAATAATAAATAAATTGAAAGCAATGTGAATAGAAAAATGTTATTACCTACACAGTAAACAAATTTCTGGAATCATAATTAAATTTAAATTATAATTCAATCTATTAATTCAAAAATTGTATCAATAATTATAAATATTTTAATAACTAATTATAATTATCACTCCAAATGGTATAATTCCTACATACATTGTTAATACACTCAGACATATTATTCATCAATTTCATTTACTATTAAGTATATTGGTTAATTTATTTTGCTATTAATGCATGCATGCACATATTTAGTAAATTGTGTTTGAAAGTAAAGTGTATTGTTGTTGTGCCCTTCAGGGTCCATATGACAAAACTGTACATATGGGCCCTAACTGTACCTTGTAACTCCATGTAATAAAGAATTAAGTAATAATATGTAGAAATTAGCTTTACCAAGTCCTTAGAAGTTGGGATCAATAATTCACATTCACACTTTTGTGCACACTTTCGCACTTGCCTTAGTGTTTCAGCCCATCTGACATTGTGCCTGGCTTGCCCTTCCAGCTGCACAGGGGAAGATCTGATGAAAGCATCGGATAATGCTTTCAGGGCTACTAAAATTTAAATGTGTAATGTCTTATATTTCATTTAATATAATAAGAGTTCAGAAAAAAATTCTGTAAAACAATTACATAATAATGATAATATGTATGCACAGCTGAAAGTATACAATCTATTGACAAACAACTGGAGTTGAATTATAAAATTCCAAAGATGTTCTCATGTATAAAATTAATATCTATGCATAAATATTTTTTTCAATCTATGCATAAATATTTGGTCCAAATGATCATGCCAATGTATAATGAAATCGTCTATTTTTGTTTCAGGTTGAGCGCCTCGTGAACCGTGTGGAGAACTCCACCCTGCTGGAGGACCGGCGCGACGCGTGCCGAGCGCTCAAGGCCATGTCCCGCAAGTACAGGGTGGAGAGTGGGCGCACAGGGCATGGCCACTTTGAAACAGGTTTGTCTATTAATCATTAGGAGTTTTGCTTTTTTTTTTATTGAACAGGAGGCAAACAAGCATACGGTACACCTGATGGTAAGTGACACACCGCCCATGAACGTTTGCAAGATCAGACTTTCCAGTTATATGATGCTGGCCCTTTAAATCAGTTAGATATTTAAAACGGGCCGAAATTATTTAATTTGGCTGCATACATCTAAATTTTTTGCTTAAGTATAGCTTCATAAAAAACATTTCATTTACAATCATGTAAACTGACTCCTTCCAGGTATTAGAACTGGACAGAGCCGACAACGAAACCATCAACTATGCCCTTGATACCCTCAACAACATCATGTCATGCACAGTTTGAGGAGGAGGAAGACAACCCCAACATTCCAATGAATATTGGAGAACAATTTACAGAAATGTTTATAAAAGACCACAATAACATTCAGCTCGTTTTAGACTTGCTGGACGAATATGACTTTCGGGTCAGACTCTCTGCTGTTCAATTACTCACATCTCTTTTAACGAACAGACCAAAGGATATTCAGGAGATAATCCTCGTTAAACCAATGGGCGTGTCAAAGATGATGGACTTACTCGCAGATACCAGAGAAGTTATACGTAACGAGACATTACTGCTCCTTATAAAATTAACAAAAGGCAATGCTAATATACAAAAAATCGTGGCATTCGAAAATGCTTTTGATAGATTATTCGAAATAGTATCGTCTGAAGGTTACTCCGAAGGAGGGATTATAGTTGAAGACTGTTTACTACTAATGTTAAACTTGTTGAAAAATAACAGTAGCAATATACATTTTTTTAAAGAAGGTAACTATATACAGAAGACTTTGCCAATGTTCAACGCCCCAGACGACGCGGACGAGCCGGGCTGGTCGCCGCAGAAAGTGTCGAATGTGCATTGTATGCTACAAATAGTAAGGACACTGGTGTCTCCTAGTAATGCGGTGCAGATCATATCAAGTTGTCAGAAAATAATGAAATATGCGGGGCTATTGGACTCCTTGTGCAATATATTGATGGCGAGCGGTGTGCCAGCGGATATATTAACGGAGACGATAAATACAGTGGGCGAGGTGGTGAGAGGGGACGTGAACAATCAGGATTACCTGGGCAACGTGATGGCGCCGTCCAACCCGCCGCGGCCGGCCATCGTTGTGCTCCTCATGTCTATGGTCAATGAGAAACAGCCGTTTTCATTAAGGTAACTGCTAATTTATTGGATATTTGTTGACCTTGTTTCTGGTAGGTTAATATAAATAATATTATTAATAGGTATGTGATGAGTATGAGCTTTCAAAGCACTCAAGATAAGCGAATAAATTTTTGGTTTCCGTTTTAATCTCCCTAGGCATTAAGTAATAAATAACTTTTGAAAAATCTTAGTTCCAGTAAATTATTATAAGACTACATAACATACATATTAACATACTTGTATAGAGTATGCTTGCAACATATTCGAGTAGTCTTCTTATCAAGTTTTATTTTACATAATCTTTCATCTGATTTTCCTTTGCAAACATCGAATTCTTAATTTAACTTCTTGTTCTTTGGTCTTTTTATAGGTAACTCTTAAAGTTTCTTAACTCCACAGATGCGCAGTGCTGTACTGCTTCCAATGCTACCTGTACCACAACGAGATGAGCCAGAGTGGTCTCGTTCAGACTCTGCTACCGTCCTCTTCAGACGTGTCGAGTCTCACCAGCGGGCAGTTGTTGTGCGGAGGGCTGTTCTCAGCCGATGTCCTATCGAACTGGTTCTCAGCGGTTGCTCTGATGCACGCGCTCATAGATAATACGACGCAGAAGGAGCAGTTGTTGAGGGGTGCTGTTGGCTACCAATATAGGTAGTTCTCCGGTGTCGCTTCTGCATCAGTGCACGCTGCTGTTGCAGCAGTCTACTAAGTTGCAGGCTAAGGTGAGTGAAATAAATTTCTACGAATATTCTCTCACTAGTCTAGTTCTAATTTAAGCAAGAATTTTGTACTGTGGGTCCTAAAAACTGATTATATTAAATACTGAGTATTGTTGAACTGCAAGGCGATCGAACCCGGAACACTTAGTGTAACAGCCTTCTGAATCATTACATCATTTGACGACCCATTTGGTGTAGCGGTTGAGACGTCGACTGCAACACCAAGGGTTCCGATACCTGGGCAATACAAACATTTGTGTGCATGAACATGTCTGTTTGTATTGGTCTGGATGTTTTCTGTGTATTATATATTTGTATTTATAAAAAAATCTATATAAGTATGTTTATCCGTTGTTTAGTACCCTAACTGTAAGCTCCTTGTTTAATATGGGGCTAGAGGTGCTGTATGTCAGTAAATATTTGTATATTTATTTATTTTGCACTTGAGGTACTGTTGTGTACGTTAGTCAACTTTTAATTACTGTAATATTGATTGGTTTTAGGTGACCCCAGATCATTTTAAAGGTTGTGTTGTTTTTACATTAAGTAATTGTTTAAAAAAGGCTGCACTGTCGAGTTTTCTGGGTGCTTCTTTCTCAACAGGCCTAACCACTGAAGCGTTTCGTTTTCAGCATCAAAATTTACTAGTATTTTTTTATTGTATTTTTGTATATTTTTCGACGTTCTTTTTGTTCTTTTGTTTGATTAAATTTAATGAATTTTGACTTTGACTCTGTGTTCCATTTGTCAGGTGGCTCTACTAATGTTGCTGTCAGTATGGACGGCGCAGTGTCCCCCCGCGGTGGCGGCCTTCCTCCGAGCGCCCGGCGGCGTGGGCTACCTCGTCAACCAGACCTGCTCCAACGACCACGACGACAACGAGGCGCTGCTGCAGGGCCTCTCCGCCTTCCTGCTCGCCATATGCATACACTTCAACGACGACTCGGTCGAGAACTACTCCAAGGTAAGCTCTGTATTTATATAGTTCGAATACATTGCAGCGACGACTGTGTGGAAAATTACTCTAAGGTAACTAAAAATCATGTTCTCCAGGTTAATACTTCGTGCGTACTTCAGTGCCAACTGTGTTGAAAATAAGTCAAATGTAACTATTTAGGTTTACTTTTATACAGGTTTTCCTGCTTTCATGATCGGCATATGAGGACTCTTTGAAAAGAAAGAAAGAAAGAAAAAACATTTATTGACCGTGCACAAAAAAAGAAATACACGATAACAGTTGCAATAGGACAAACAAACATATAAGACAATAAAATAATTTTTTACATTGATACAATAAAATAAAATAAAAACAATTGAAAACAAAACAAAGACACGGACAATAGGTCCCGCCTCAGCATAAGCCACTGCGACGCAAACGCCGTAGCAGCACTGTTATTCTGGCGGGGCCTCCTGATATAACGTCACTAACAAAATTACATTTAATACAATTAACAAAATGCACATCTATCTCTCTATCATCTTTGGAAAATTACTACATAAATTAGGTCTACATTTATACAGGAACCATTTTCTGATCAGCATAAGAATACACTTTAATGATGACTCTGTGGAAAATTGCTCCAGGATAATAGAATATTTGTATAGAATAATTTCCCATTTTTCCCAATAATTATGTAAAGTAAATCAGGTATATATGAATTTTATATTGGGTCACGATAAAAATTTAATAAATCGTTATGCAGCTAATAAAATATACAAAAAATAATAATGCAGCACATGGAGATCAACATGTCCATGAGTTGTTATCATTTACATAATAAATAAATATCCCCTGACATTCACAGAGTGCCATCGAGCCCCAAGTTAAGCGTGAAGCCTGTATTATGGGTACTAAACATGTATATATACTTATATATATATTTTTGTAAATACATACATATTATACATAGAAAACACCCAGACTATTACAAACAGACATGTTCATGCACACAAAGTTTGTACTGCGAACGACGTTCGACGTCTTAACTGCTACACCAAATGGGTCGCCAATTTTAGATAATCATCGATACTAAAGGAACTTTTTTTATGAGACTCAAACTGATGCGACGGTGGTCATATGTTCAGGAGTCGCTGAAGCAGCTGTTGTTGAAGCGTATCGGCATGGAGACGTTCACGGCGAAGCTGGGCGAGGCGGCCAGACACGAGGCGCACAGTCGCGCCGCCAAACACCCACAGCTCAGGGCTGCATTACCGGCTGATGTGCTCATCGACTACGAATTCTGCAGGCTGTTCAAGTCGCTCGAAGGTATACCAGCAGGGGACTTACTTAAATGCCTTAGCGAGGCCCTATCGTAGTATTCAAAATGGGCTAAGCGATGACTTACTTAAATCCCTTTGGCTCTATCGCAGTATTCAAAATATCATCATCAGCTCATTCAAAGTCCCCACCGAAAGGCCTCGTGCCTACCCGTACAGGGTGAAAAGGCCTTAGTCGTCCACGCAGACCCAGTGCGGATTGGCCGACTTTACGCAAAACCTTTGAATCTTTTTGCAGGCGTGCACAGGTTTCCTCACGATGTTTTCCTTCACCGTAAGAGCGTCGGATAACGTACATATATTTTCGAAATTCGAAAATACATTGGTACGTGTCGGGATTTGAACCACAGCCCTCCCGGTAGGAAGGCGACAGTCCACACCACTGAGCCACCGACGCTCTTATCATTATATATCTAACGTACATATCATTTCGAAAACACATTGGTACGTGGCGGTTGGTATTTGAAACTGCGCCCTGCCGGTCGGAAGGCAACCGTCCACACCATTGAGCCACCGACGCTCTTATTCAAAATATACTGTTCCAGTAACATTTTTGAAAATACAAAATTAACTTTTTGAGCTCACAGTTGTTAACTTTACATTTGATGGGGACCACTTTGGGGAGGGACAGAAGGGTTATTATCGACCTTGCTGCTTTATAAATATGTTTTCCCTAGTATCTAATATTAAGTAATGATGACTGAAAACAAATTTTTTAATTGATGATAATGATTTAAACAAATGATGACTGAAATTTTTTTTTAATAAAAAAGCAGTTTTTTTACATTCAAAGATTCATATCGAAACGGTAGAGTGACTAGTAAATAATTACTACAGTATTTCTAGTGTCAGGTTTTTTGAATTTTTAGACTATATTAAAAATGAACACAGTTTTTAAATACAACTCAAGGATCATGAATATAATTATGAGGTTACAAAACGACAAAATTATTCAATCAGCAATAAGGAAAGAACAAAAAATACAAGAGTATTTCCACTTTCCTAGATGTATATTTGTACTTTTTGTGTGTGTTTGAGCGGGTATGTGTGCGTATGTACAAATGTGTTATTTATCTACACTACTATTTTAAATCCATATCGCCTCGATAAGTCGGAAACGAGTATTGTGAGAAGTATTGAAATCTATACTAATATATAAAGCTGAAGAGTTTGTTTGTTTGAACGCGCTAATATCAGGAACTACTGGTTCGATTTGAATAATTCTTTCAGTGTTAGATAGCTTATTTATCGAGGAAGGCTATAGGCTATATATCATCACGCTACGAGTAATAGAAGCGGAGCAGTAATGAAAAATGTTTCAAAATCGGGGGTAGTTTTTCATACTTGGAGCTTCCGCTGCGTAAACGGTTAAAGTTACACAAAAGTCATGTATGAGAGTATTGTTCTCCTTTTAAAGGTCTACAAAAAAGTCCGCGACAGCATATGTCTATCTTTTAAGGTTAGCTCACTATAACATATTTTTTGCTAATAAAAAATTCTGAAATTGACCCCGAAACCTTTAAAGTTGGAGGGAGGGGAAATCCTATGTATAGTGATAAATGAAAGTACCGTGTTATCCCGAATTTAATGCGAGCGAAGCCGCGGGCAAAAGCTAGTATGATAATAAACTCCGTAACGATTTAAATGGCTTGTACCATTGTCTTAGTTATAATTGTCCAGGTGTGGTGGTCCAAAGCCTGACGGTGAAACAAGCGAACGGTGTAGAGGAGAGTCGCGCGGAGTCTGCGTCCCTGGAGCAGTACAAGTGTCTGATCCGGCAACAGGACGCGCGCCTCAGGGAGCTGGCCGGACAGCTGGACGCGCTGGTTACTCAGCACCACGCTTTGCAGGTACACTAGTTAGCTTTACTGCTACGAAACTAAGGTTTACAGGTGCAGTATGGAATTTTAGAGGTCCAGAATCGATTGTTACAGGTACATCACTAACCTTTACAGGTACCTAGATTTACAGGTGCAGTAGTGACCTTTGGTACAACATCGAGCCTCAGAGGTGCAGAAGATACTTTAGGTAACAGAACCGAAGCTTACAGGTATACAACTAGCTTTAATGCAGGCCGATCGCGTTATTTTAAAACGAAACGTTGCGATAATATGGGTGTAGAAAGGATATCCCTTCGATCTTGTACCAGTTGACATTTTCGTTATTCGGTATTTCAATAAGTTTCAATTTCGTCTAAACTAGCTGTCAAATAATCAACGCGATATGAAATAGACCAAAAAGTTGTTCGGTCCAAGTGTAGTACGTTATAGCTGTTAAAATTAAGCGCGATCGGCCTGCAGTTAGCAGCCTGCAGTCCGGAGCTTTCATAGATACAACGGTGACCTTAGGTACAGCATGGCGTTTTCACCTAGCATGGAACTTTGAAGCAGTAGAAACTTGCCATATGCAGAAAGGCGCATTAGGAACAGAATCAAGAGTTAAGACTTATAGCACCACGCTTTGCAGGTACACTAGTTAGCTTTACTGCTACGAAACTAAGGTTTACAGGTGCATCTTAGACTTTTACAGGTACAGTACGGAATTGTAGAGGTCCAGAATCATGTGTTACAGGTACATCACTAACCTTTACAGGTACCTAGATTTACAGGTGCAACAGTGAGCTAAGGTACAGCATCGAGCCTCATTTACAGAAGAGACCTTAGGTAACAACCTTACAGGTTTCAAACTAGCCTTAGGCCGATCGCGTTAAAATAATGAAACGTTAAGTTAACTTACAGGTATATTACACAGTCTTACGGGTGCAACACCTAGACCCTAAAATACAGCACCAAGCCTGACTGATAAATACGTATTTATTTAAAATATTTTTGATAGTACTTTGATTTTTTCCCCTGTCTTGGCATGCATACTCAAAATATCCCCTGACATTCACACAGCGCCATCTAGCCCCAAGTTAAGCGTGAAGCCTGTATTATGGTTACTAAATAACGGATAAATATACCTATATATCATCATCATCATCAGCTCATTCAACGTCTCCACCGAGAGGCACGAGCCTACCCGTATAGGGTGATTAGGCCTTAGTCGACCACGCGGGCCCAGTGCGGATTGGACGACTTCAGACACAACTTTCAAATATCTTCGCAGGCTTGCATGAAGGTTTCCTCACGATGTTTTCCTTAACCGTAAGAGCGTCGGATAACGTACATATATTTTCGAAAATTCGAAAACATTGGTACGTTTAGGGATTTGAACCTCAGCCCTCCCGGTAGAAAGGCGACAGTCCACACCATAGAGCCACTGATGCCCTACTACTCTACTTATATATATTTTTGTAAATACATACATATTATACATAAAAAACACCAAGACCAATAAAAACAGACATGTTCATGTACACAAATGTTTGTACTGCCCGGGGATCGAACCCTCAACCCTTGGTGTTGTAGCCGACGTCTCAACAATTAAACCAAATGGGTTGTCGAAAAATTCATGTAACATTTTTGACATTGTAATGCAAAATTTTATTGACATTGTGTGTAATAAAAAATTTTCAATATATCAATCTAATTAATAAATAATTTCATATTGCAGAGCACCCTCAACGATTCACTAGCGGCCAACTCGCACTTAAAAGACGAGAATACGCTGCTCAAAGCTCAACTATCTGCTGCCAATGTGCTCCAATCACCGGGTCTGGAGGCCGAAAATAAGGCCGCGAGCGACGCTCAGGCCCAAAAAGAGCTTCAAACCCAACTAGAAGCTCAGGCCCAAAGAGAGACTGAGGCCCGGCGCGAGATTGAGGCCCGTTACGAGACAGAGACTCGCGCTCTCAAGGAACAGCTAGCTGAGTCTCAGTCTAGACATAAAGCAACTATTGAAGAGTTGGAAAAGTTGAAGAAGGACCAAGAAGACCTATTGGTGTTGCTTGTTGACCAGGTTCGTATATTTTACTTTTACCAATAATCTTTAGTGTTTTATAAAGTACATTCCATAACGTTGTGTGTGTAGGTGCTGAAATAAAATTGTATTGCTTAGTTTAGGCTTAAAGAGCGTCGGTGGCTCATTGGTGTGGACTGTTGCCTTCCGATATGGAGGGTGCAGGTTCAAATCGCACCACGTACCAATGTCTTTTCAAATTTTCGAAATTATATGTACGTTCATCCGACTCTTTTACGGTGAAGGAAAACACCATAAGGAAACCTGCGCACGCCTGCGAAAGATTCAAAGGTTGTGCGTGAAGTCGGCAATTCTGCACTGGGCTCGCGTGGACAACTACCCTTTTCGGGTAGGCTCGTGCCCTTCGGTGGGGACGTATAATTTAACTGGCCATAAACTGGAAACTATAGTGTGTTTTTTTTACCCGTGGAGTAATTTGACATTTCCAGTGTTGCACAGTTCTGACTGTTTTTTAATAGTGATGTACTTCAATCGGTAAATTAAATTTTGTATGCGCATTAGTTGTCATAAATGAAAAATACAACATTTTTTTTCCAAATTACTCCCCTTCAAAAAGGGGTGAAAATAGTATATGCGACTTTTGGAGTTTTTAAGGTAGGAAGCTAAATAATGGTATGCGCACTATTTGTCACAAACGATAAATCTCGCATATTGCGTTGTTCCCAAAAGCCTTAAAAGAGGGGAGAGATTTATTTCAAAATTTTTAAATTTTAAGTGCTCAACTGAAAGACGTATGATTTCGTGTACAAATCAAATCTTGCAGATTTTTTTTTAAATCTACCCCAAACTTTTAAAAGTGGGGAAGGGGGGATATTATACCGAAAATTTCTCAGTTTTCAAAGGTAGGTTAAAGATTCATATGCAGTATAAATCTCATGAAGCAATACAGAATCCGTTTTTTTACAAAGCTACCCCCAAAGTCTTAAAAGTATGTGGGAACTTGACAAACGAATTTTCGCAGTTTTTAAGGTAGGAAGCTAAATTGGTATACGGACCACTTTTCAAAAACAAAAATATGCGGCATCATTTGCATTTTCACAAGATTACCCCTAAAACCTTAAAAGTGGGGTGACAATTTTAAATGGGACTTTTCGTAGTATTCTAGGTAGGAAGCTAAAAATTTGCATGCCGACTTTTTCCCTTTGACAAGAAATGGATATACATACTAATATTATACTCATCATAACATCGGAATGTGTGAGGTCTCAGGCTCTAGGCTATCTCTGTACTAAATTTGATCAAAATTGGTTCAGGAGTTAAGGCGTAAAATAATCGCCTTAAAAACCTACGGCTTTAACTGATTAAAAATTTCATACGCTAATAAAAGAAATGTCAGGCATTTTCTAAGCATGATTTCACCTGGAAAAGTCTAATAATTGTTAAACGTACGGTATAAAATTACTTAATTCGATTTGTTACTATTTGACTTAGTTTCGAATTTATCTCCATCCATTTATTTTTGTGTCCAGTAATAAAAACCGAATTTTTCGATTGAAACCGGTGCGTAAAGCACTATTAAATTTAAGCTGGTATCATTAATTTAGAGTTTGACATTAGGGATTGTCAAATTACTCCACGGGAATAAAAAACAGACTATAGCCTATGTTATAAGAAGTAACTCCTAGCTTAAAGTAGCAAAACACTTTTATTACCACACAAACAAAGGGCACAGCTAGTCGTATTTTAAATATATTTTCTCAATTGTCTTTTTTCCAGGATTCCAAATTGAACGAATACAAGATGCGCCTGCTCGCCCTGGGGCAGACAGTCGACGAGTCGCCCACGGAAGAAAATCTCACGTAACAGACAGCCTTTTGTGTTAGGAATTACTTAAATGCTTGACATGCCAGCTCGATTCCAAACTTGTAACGGTTATACTGAATCAGCAGGGACTATTCGATCCGATTAACCTATAGGTTTCGCCAAACTTATTGGCCGCTCCGTACTTCGCACAAGACGATGCGCAGTTTACAAAATTCATACACTCTATTGATAACGTCCTGGACTAATACCTGCGCAGTAAGCACTTGCGACTATATTCAGAGCGGCCATAAAGTTTGGCGAGATCTGTACAATTTAATGTAACATTAATTACCACTACGATTTTCACGGTGTTTTCTCGGATGCGACTTTGCGATGGCGACTCGTTCGGCGAAGTTTGAACTCGCCAAGCGATTCATTTACTTTGACTCGCCGGGCGAGTCAGTGGCACTGAATGTTTTGTCAGTTATTGAAAGTCGCTGCTTCTTCAGTATATATACAGATTTTAGAAAGTATAAGTTTAGACAAAGCCACGCTAATTACTTCTTCTCCTTCAGTAATTTGTTTGTGTATATTTTTTTATTGTTTATTTTTTATATTATTTCATGGTTACTATTTTATTCTTTTTAATGTCATAAGTTTATTAGTTTTATTTAATTAGCAAATATGTAACTATATTTCTTGAATTATCCTTTCATGTCACATAAGCGAGAAAACTTATTCACTGATACTATTTATTTAGCATTATTAATTTATATATTATTTTAAGCTATTATTCAATAAATATTTTGCCAAAAATTTCAAAATGATAGTTGGATTTGAAAATAAATTACGCAAGGAATAAACGAAAAAAGGGTATATAAAAGGTTTTTTCTACTGCATAAATCATAAAATTTTCTTGTGTAATGATTTCTTAAGAAACTCTTGTAATGTTATTATTTCTTAGTGTTTTTACTCTAAAAAGTATTTGTTATGTACATTGGCATGGATAACGAAGTATTTAACACAATATGCTGGTCAAAATAGACCTATCGAATATTTGTAAAGTGTAGTGCCTTTCTTATTGTTCAAATAGAAATGGCATACCTAGTTGTTATAAAGTGTTGTATTGTATAATTATTATTGTATGAAATGTATGATAAAATAGATTTAATATATTGTGAATTTTCTTCTACGATTGTTTTTAAATTTTTAACTATTATTTGTTAGTAGACTCCCATAATGAGACATCGTGGTAAGTGAACCAGTCTCATATACATTTCCTTGAAATCATTGTTATGAACTAGTTTCGAGAAAAGAGCCAGTACCTAAGTTTAGACTAGATCTACCATTGTTTTTACATTTTTAACTATTATTTGTTATTAGACTCCAGGAGACCTAACATCACAGGTAACAAGCGCAGGGTAGTGTTAAAACTAATAACTATTAACCTTTTGATCGCCAGAATTCCAGACACAAAACAAAATCAATTGTGTCTGTTGGGATATATCCGTCAGCAGCGGTTTAAGGATTAACAGTTATATGTATACGCATTTAAAACATTACATTTTCTGTACTGGTGTCTTTAAAAAAGAACGTATTGCTATTTTAAGGGCCGGCAACACATTTCAGTGCCCTCTGATAGTGTATATGGGCGGCAGTGTCATTTAAAAAAAACTGGCTTATACGAGTATAGATGGTCTTTATAGCTTCACCATTTGACATTAATAGGTGGCGGGATTTGAACCTGCAACCTCCAAATAAGAAGGCGACAGCCAATGAGCCACCGAACCTAAATGACTTTCATACTTATTAAAAAAATATAAAACGAGCCAAGGAAGTACCCGAGAAGGACTCAAACCTCGACTTAGAGCGTTGGGGGAGGAGGATGAATAAGTTTGCGTTCTAAATATAACAAAACTATATGTATGCGTCAAGCGGCTCGGACAATTTTTGGTCGACGTTTCTTCGTGATTGTGCAACTAGTCCTTAGAAAAATGAATACCATGTTTCTATGATCTAGTTAGTGTATTGTTGACCTAGGATCTTCAGTTCAGGGGATCAAATTAAAAAAATCTCATAGCCGCACATTTTATTACAATCTTTATAAATTGCACAAACTAAGTAAACATTTTGTCTATCTACATTTATTTAACCTACATAACAGTCTTAGATACATGATTTTAAGCATATCTTTATACAATATACAGTTCCTTATAAGTGTTAATACTTAAAATATTTTGATATAAATTAATGTTGAAAATTTATTATGTACAAAACAAGAACATTTTTCAAAGCAGTATTTGGGATAAAAAAAAATCTGAAGTGCTCATAATGATATTTATGACATCTTAATACCTGAAACTATCATTCTGATTATCCAAATATCCACATATAAGTAATATCCTTAACTTTTTATTACATATGAGAGACAAAAAGTGCGTTAGTTGATTTGATCATTAAGCGGTTGTACATAGCACGGGTGCAAACTCAACACACAATACAGGATCTATTGTCTACGCGCGTGTTGTGACGCATTAAACATTTGACCGCCAATGGCGCCTTAAAGCGCCAGCCACAATAGATTTTCTAATGTGTCTGGATTCCCGGCATTCAATGGGTTAAGGCGTCGCCTGCGGTCAAAGCGTTAAAATATTTCATCATTATCAGGCCATTTCTGCCCACTGCTGAACATAGGCCTCACCAACAGCACGCCGCATAGCTCTGTCCCTCGCTTTTCGTTGACAAATGCTACAAGCCCGTTTACAGATGTCACCACTCCTTCAGAAGTTCATCCGACAATCGATAATTAAGTACAGAGGGATAAACTGCTCTTGATTATAACTTAGCATCATATCTTAAACACTATTACAATAATAATACTTCGCGTTTTCTTGTACAAAAATGCTGGCAAACCATTAAAGTAATACTGTTTAAAGAGTAGGTACTCCCAAATCAATAATTCAAACTTCTAAACATTGCTAACCACAGATTTCCTTCACTTGTATTAAATGCCAAAGCACTGTCATTGCATTAAATCAAAATACTTATCTTATAGAGGAATGCTTCATAACGTTCGAGACGAACGGATAGTTTGAAAGGGCTACGTAACGTAAAGGTAGAGACCGAAGCACGCCACCACCCCGAGCACCAGGAATACCATCACCAAGATGAAACGGTCCTGCAGTGCGCGTACCACCATTGAGTTCATCAGCCTCGATGACCGGTTCAACTGCTCATCTGTTTCTCGTAACTGGAAAATAAAGGACAAATATTTTTTTCTTGTAAAATAATAATATGTGTATTATTCAAAAATAAATAAATTATATTATTTATTTATTTTTGGTAAACACAACTGATTACAATTGAGATACATCCTTATAGCTAATTACAGGTAATAGTAATCCTTAAGATTATTTACACGGCATGATTAATTATATGAAAGTTCTTTGACAAACATGAATAAAACGAAAGAAAGTTATAAAGGTAATACATATTGAAATTACTGGGTATAAGAGACCTAACATCTGTCGTCTCGGGTTTTGGGGCGCAGTGCGTCGTTGACGGAGGATAATAACTGTCTATTAGTTGTTCTCCTTTAATGCGGCTCTGTCATGGTTAGGCGTATAACTTACAGGTGAGCGACGTGAACCGTCCTGTACACTTATAATCAAACAAAAAATTAATAAGCAGGCGCAACCTATCGCAGTCCACTGCTGGACATAGGTCTCGCCCATTCTGGGCCAGCGCGGTCCTACACTTTCCTGATCCAACCTCCACCAGCGACCTTCGCGAGTCATCGGGCCGGAGGGCGTCCAACGCAATGCTCGCCATTTTTGCATTCATCATATTTATACTATTAATAATATAGAATCACATAATTGCACTTAGTGACATTTGACTTATATTTTTACTAAGATAAATTGTTGTAATTTTAACATATTTTACTCTGAAACATTTTTATAAAACCCATCTCAATACTTACTCTGCCTCTAGATCTTTGTATGGTTTCCCTCTGTGAATTCAAATCCTGTAAAACAGCTGCACCTATCTGTTCCGTTTCTAGTATAACTCGGTAGCCTTCCGTTAGAGTGTTACCGGTGCGCTCTAGTCTCTCGGTGTTGTCCAGTAACTTGCGGTGCTGCTCATTTGGACCGCTCCAATCATCATACATATCTTCATTCTCTAGGTTATCTAAAGAAAAACATTACTTGCATTGAAAACTGACACATCTTTTCAAAATATGGCATTTTTATGGAGGAAATTAAAGGTTCAATTTTACACCTTGGGACGAACCCTGACCTGCACTTGATGCATTCTATTTAAAAATAGAACAAAGCTTTGGTTTGTGGCCTGACATGTGAACATTTGCAGCTTACCAGATATGCAGCCTCAAAGCGGGATTTAAACCCATAACTTTTGGACCTAAAATCCAATGCTTAGCGAAACTGAGGGCAGTCAATAAAGCCTAGTCTTTCCCAGGGGTTTTCTCACACAGCATAGCCATGGGAATCATCTTTGGTATGCAGTTCTTTAATATATATATATTTTACTACACAAAAATATATGTCAGCTTACTTCTCACAATATATCGCAAAAGGTCCAGTTGAGGAGGGCTGGCAAGCTGTCATACAGGTTTCCTAGTACAGTTGCCAGTCTCTCACTTAGATGTCAAATGACTAATTCTTGTAACTTATGTAAGTACTTTTATTATTATTACTTACATGTGGCAGACTTGGTAACAACGGAACGGTATTCTTCCCTCACGCGCTGCAGCTCTGCGCGGTACGCGGCCACACGAGATCCCGAACCGGCGCCCCGAGATTCCAGCTCCAGTTGTTCTAGCTAAAAATAGAAGATGCATTTTTTTCTTTAATTGACAAATTGATTTACTGTGCTCAAAATATATTACAGTCTATCATTATAATATAGAATACGAGCAGCGTTGCCAGTCCGTACCAAAAAGTACGGTTTTCCGTACTCTTCATGACACAACCGTACCTCAGAGTAGACCGTACCTTTTACGTACCTTTTCAAATTAGTGATTCATTTGACATTGAAGATGTATATACGTTCTTTTTTAGGGTTCGCATCAATTTCGCAATATCTCCGAAAATATGCAAGTTAGCCAGGACAATTTAGTGTAGTGAGATTCACAATATAATGCCTTCTTAATAATCTTTTCTTATTTGTTTGGAGTTAAAATTATGAAAATTAGTTACTTTTTTGAAAATTCAAAAATTATCGAAAAAATCATATATTTTTGGGGGCCATTTTTCATTAAAACTGATACAATTGGCCATATTTCAAAATAAACAAAAAATGCCCTCGAGGTATGAATATTACCCATCGAATGACATCAGAATTCAACGGCTAAGCGTGTAACTTTCAAGTGCCTGCAATTTGCTAACCAAACTAGATAAAATGACACAAAGTGTCAGTTCCCCGTGGGATTTGAACCCACGATCTCCAGATAACGCTTTGATCTAAACTAAACTCTGTACCCACTAGGCCACGAAGGCAGTTATTAATTTTAATAATTTCATTATTATTTAACAAAATAAGTACTTGTTAGGTTTCGTCCACGTTTTAAGTAGAGCCACCGAAAGAGTGAACTTGATGTTAAGCCTAAGTTTTAAGTGAAAAAAATGTTTTTAATAAAAATAATGATGTCTTGTATTTTTAAGATCAGCATATAGTTTATTTAGGAAACAATACGAATCTCGAGACGGAAGAAAAAAAGCAAAGCGCGCTTTGTTGAAACTTTCATCATCATCAGCTCATTAAACGTCCCCACCGAGGGGCACGAGCCTACCCGTAAGGGTGTTTAGGTCTTAGTCGTCCACGCGGGCCCAGTGCGGGTTGGACGACTTCACACACAACCTTCGAATCTCTTCACAGGCGTGCATGAAGGTTTCCTCACGATGTTTTCCTTCACCATCGAAACTTTGAGAGCTTTCAATTATGCTTTTAACAAATAAAGAAAAAGAAGTTAGGTTCTGTTTTCTGGGATTTTTCATGAACAAAGCGCAATCCACTATTTGCACAAAATGGCGGATTGTGTTTTATATTTATTCAATCAAATAGATTATACACGTATAGGTCAGAAAATAAGAACTAATAACAATGTAGAAATGGAACTTAGAAGTACCACCAGCAGACAGTACTTTTGGACGGAAATAGATTCCTTCCAAAGGTGTTATTAAGTATTTTTTTGTAAATTAGTTTTTGGAAAGGGGGTTTCCACAAAGACCTCGTCCTTTTTTGCAGGGGGGGCTCCCTGTATCCTCCCCTTCGTCCCCCCAGAGTTCAAAAGTCTTTACAATAAAAGATCTAGTTCCTGCAGGAGTATCTTGACCCAACCATACCTTAAAGTTAAAAACCGTACCTTTTTGGAAAGCAAACCGTCCTTTTTTTGGAAATCATACTGGCAGCACTGAATACGAGAGATTTATGGGGAAGGAGAAATCTTCTTCTTTTATTGTCAACACAGTTCAATATTTTGATAACAAAAATATTTCTTAATTATATAAAAAAAAATTACCAAGTCATTTGCTTCGTCAAAGTTAGCTTGAATTTCCCTAGATAGTTGATCACGATCATCTGCAATGTAATGGTAAAATAGGTAATGAATGGAGGATTTTTTATTTACCATTTTAAGATTGTTTACTTACCATCATTGCTAGATTTAAGGCGTCCTATTTTAGCTGTTAAATCAGCAGTGAGCACAGAATACTGCTGTTCATAGGACTTTATTAGCGTAGCCATATTATTTCCGAAAAAAATATATTTAGTTTATAAACTTCTAGTAATTACTCATTTAAATATTAGGTGTAATTTTGTACAAAACCTGACTGAAACACGTATGTCGTATGATGATGAAAAATTATTTGATTGTTTGCGTTTTATTCAACAACTTCAGCTTCTCAGCTGTCAATATTTGAGCTACATGTTTGACGTTTATAATTACGGACAAAACAAAACGCCTAAAAAAAATCTTCTATTTTCTAGTCGATATTATAGTAGGTATTATTATTTTTTTAGCTAAAAAAAAGTTTATGTATAAACCTAATGCATTAAGTTACATACACAATTCTTTTGTTGCATAGTCAATGCCTAAAAGAAGATGCTTGATATATAAATGCATGAAATGAATGAAATCTCGAATCGGTTTGACAGATGAAATATGAATGTTTGTTGCTGGCTCCCTGCCTGACTGATCTTTCAAATATGTGCTTGTAAACCAGTATTTTGCGTGTTGTGCTTAAGTTCCCTAATTTGATTTGTGTGCGTTTATTTTGTAGGCAGATTTTGTTTAATTTGGTGATTAGAATATTTTTATTTATTATTTCGCGCAATGGAAGCCGGTGAAATGTCTAAAATATATTATTTCTATTTAGCCAACGTTTAAGTTATTTATGTTATGAATCACAGGTAAATATGTAAAAATTTATGTCCTTTCATCTACTTAATGTTTTTTTTAAGTTTTATAAGGATTTGTTTGATTGTTTTGATTGCACGTTTTAAAATATTATATATAAACATTTTAAAAGTAGCTTCAATAGCTCGCATCTTTTAAAGCGCATAAAATCAATCGTTTATTATCACAGACGCTAATTATATATTGATTTCAGTTTCGAAAATGTTTAAAATTAGGAAATCATTTATGTTTTGTTGATATCAACTAAATGTATATGTAATGATGACACTATTTTAGGTTAATATTATTTTTAATAATTACTGAATAGTGAATATGCAAATATTAAGTTTTGAACAGTTTGATCATCTGTTTAAATTTCTAAAAATGTAGTCTTAGTACCAAGGTTTCAAAAATCATTCACAAGAAAAAACTGTGACTCAAGACACACAAACAATAGATTTTCTTTTGCCTTCCCCACTTCACATTGAATTGGTAAACAGCTCCCATGCTGCTTTGCCTATATGATATTGTATTGTCTGGATTTACTACAGTAAGACGTATAACCACACACACATATAACCATTTTTAAAGCAATTTTTTACTGATATAACATGAAACTGAATTGTAATTGTTACAGTTCAACAATGCGCAGCTGTGAAGAAGATTCAGGCCGCAGCTCCTGTTCTGCTGCTTCCACTGGTGTCAGCCCTATTTTGGACTTTAATGATGAACTTTCAGCACACCCAGGCAAATCAAACACCATCAAGAGAAGGCAATTCAAAACACAAGACACTGACTTAAAAGTGAGCACTAGACCTAGAAGTTGTATTTCCCTTTTAAAATCCCCAGATGAAAGAGACCCTTTTCCCAGTTGTCACCTGCCAGCAAGACATAGAAATGTTATATTTAATTTATTTGACTCTCCTAGAAAGGGAGGCTTGAGTAATGCCCATTCAACATTGGATATAGCTTGTAGCACCCAAATAGAGGAGCCAGTGATCCAGAACAATGCTGTTTCTTTAGCATCTATTCCATTTAATGACCCCTGTAAGTTGAAATCACATTCAAATTTTCGAAGGGGTAAGCCTGTTCAAAGAGCTGCTTCGAGACTATATAAAGCTGATTGTGGATTCAAAGGCAAAGAAGGTTGTGTAGGGCCTGAATTTATAGTTCGAGCATCGCAACCAGCAAAGAGTATTGATTTGACATTATCATCTATATCTGACCAAAGGACAATTACTGTTGTTTTACTAAATGGACAAAAACTTGAAGTACTATGTGATCCAAATATAATAACAACAGGTCAACTCTTTGAGGCTTTAGTCTACAGTGAAAAATATGAACATAATTTTATGCTAGGCATAGCAGCATTGATAGGTGGGGATTTTATATTTTTACCAGATGACTATAGAATCAAAAAGGTTGCTCCAGAAGGTTGGCATAAAATAGTACACAAGAAAACAAAAACTGTAGATGAAATCTCAACTCTCACTCTCTTTTTGAGAATAAAATTTTTCTTACCTAAAAATATTGCTAGTAATATACAGGATGGGGAATGGAGGTACAGAGTTTATTTACAATTAAGGAGAGCAACTGTTGAAGGGCAATTGACTTCTACTATACAGAATCTCATATTATTGGCAGGATATGCATTGCATATTGAGTTTGGGGAATTCTCTTATAGAGAACATGGCACTGCTGACTATTTTCTACTTGAACATTACTTGCCAGAAAGTTCTATAAATAATGACATGGCTGATATTAAGCTGCGGATGAAAAGAGCGCATGAATGTAGACACGGATTAGAGAGACATCAAGCTATTATCAACTACATAACTTTAGCGCAGACTTTCCGTGATTACGGTGCACATTTCTACTCCGCTGTATGGGCAACTAGAGATGGTTTTTGCAGAGATGTTTGGTTATCGATTGGTCCCCGGGGTATAACTCTATACTCGCGTAATAATGTATCCGCGGAGTTGGGCGGCAATAATAATAGGATTGTCTTGCAAAGCTTACCCTGGCATCATATACACACATTCTATTACAATAAAAAGAGTCTCTACATTATACCAAACTCATACTCGGGACTTTCAAAAATTGGGGTCAAATACAAATTAAAAATGAGTGATAATAAATCATATTTTACATATTGGCTAGCTTCGTTACATCACCGACTTTACCTAAATTATATGCTAAGGGTGATTTTATTACATATTTATCAGATGAACTCAGCTGCCCTGTAAATACAGCAGATTGTTATACAAAGGCTGATTGTAGCAATTACCAGGATAGCTATAACTTGGCAGTTAGAAATCCAATACGAATGAAAAGGCCAGTTAGAAGAAGATTTAGGATGGACATTTTTGGTGAAAGAAAAGTACAAAATAAAGAAAACGAGAAACCAAATACAGAAGAACTACTCAGACAAATATTGACAACTCCACAGAAAAATGAAGATAATGTATTGAACAACTCACATCTAAATCTCACTCACACTTCTTCTAATGATGGAGTGTCTTCGTCAGAAAGTTGTAGTCTTCCACGACGTCATGGTGTGAAAATGGGGACTCGAGTTTTCAATGGTATGAAAACAACCATGGATAAGTATCGAAGATCACCCGCCGACTCTGCATGTGTCCGATCAGATGATTTAACGGCAGCTCAGAGTGATTCCGACGATTTAAGTTCAGAGCAAAAGCAGCATTGTAATGTAAATAGTATGAAATTATTGCCAGAAAGACCTTATACTCAAAGTATGTCCAATGTTTCGACAGCATTCGTTCTTGAATCTCCTAAAGTATACTCCGATGCATTTAATTATAACAACACTACCAACGAATCTTGTTTGAATGCATCATTATTTGAAAAGTTGGATAGCATGGGATGTGTACAAGGTGAGAGGATGTTTGTGACTGTGACCTTAGAAAGGGACCAAATGAACGCACTTGGTTTGCAAGTAGCCGAGGGCTGTGACGGTAATGTGTACATAAAGTCTATTACACGAGACAGCCCAGCAGATATGTGCAAAAAGCTTTTACCTGGAGACCAAATCATTTCCGTAAATGGAAAAACGCTTCTTAATATGAAATATGAGAAAGCTTTAGGGATGCTGCAATGTGCCCCACATAAAGTGGAACTTATAGTATTGCAGAATATTAACAAAGCCTCTTCCGAATATCATGCTGTAAACGAAAGTGAAGACAACAATAGTCGCTCAAAATCGTCTATTCAAAAGTGTATTAGCGCTGCAAGTGCTCTAGACGTAGAAATAACAGACGACGAACTTCTGAATGAAGAAGCTTTGAAAACAATTTATGCTTTAATTAAATTAACTAAGGAAAAGGTTATAAGTAGAATGAAGGATAAATCTAGCCGACAAAGCACGCCCATTCAAAGTAACCTTCAGAAGTGTTGCTCTGAGAATAAAGTGTATGAAGAGTCAGATATTGCGGATTATTCTTCTCAAGAAAACACTCCTCAGAAACGTAATACACAGAAGTTCAATACGTGGCGTGGTCAGTTGACGAGCAATAGAATAAAACGCCGCCCATTAAGTTTAAGCATACCGACAGATATAGATATACCTGAAAATTATTTAGATAGTAATGATATATTAAAAAGATCTTCACTGAAGTCCATACAGTCTTCTTTGAATAGTTTGGATAAGTCTACTATGAGTACATCGTCTAAAAATGTCGCTTTGCCCAGGAATTTTGGCCTAAGCCGAAAATGGCTTGGGCCAGTAAGGTACCCAGTGACACCTTGTAAAAACAGCATATCGGTACCGACAGTAGTGCAATTGTAGATGATAATGTAGTAAGGAGACGTTTCGTGTACGGTGCTGGAGATTCGGACGAAGATCAGATATTTTTGTAAAGTTATTCTATTTTTTTATTAATTGTTATTTATAATAATCAATAGCTACTATGAAAGTATATTTTGTGATAATTTTCAAATAAATATTGAAACCTAAAATAGCTTGTTTTCCTTATTATCTAAATAGCACTAAAGGATTTAGTATACAATACAAAAACAAATTGTTCATTTCGAATTCAAAGGAATAATTTATGCAACGATGGGTGGTGCCGGCGCGACGTTGCATATATTATCTAAACTGGGTACAAGGTGTAACCAAGGAACTGTTTTATATATTGATACACAACAAAATACTTAAGAATATTATATTGAAATATAATGAAGTGTGCTCAAATTCGATATGTAGTAGTAGCATGCTATAATGTGGACAAAATTTCGTAACACATTAAAAATAATATTATGAGCGTTGGTGGCTCAATGGTGTGGACTGTTCCCTTCCGATCGGGAGGGCGCAGGTTTAAATCCCGCCACGTGCCAATGTGATTTCGTTTTATATGTACGTTATCGGACGCTCTTACGGTGAAGGAAAACATCGTGAGGAAACCGGCGCACGCCTACGAAGAGATTCAAAGTCGGCTAATCCGCACTGGGCCCGCGTGGACGACTAAGGCCTATACACCCTATACGGGTATGCTCGTGACCCTCGGTGGGGACGTTTAATGTGCTGAATATGGAATTTTAAATTTAATATTAACAAAATATCATCAGTTTCATTATTAATTAATGGATATTGAATGATTGGTAACGAACCGCATATTATCAAAAGATATGTATCTTTTTTTTTTGTAACTAAACCTCTAGAATTTTACCAGTATATAGGTATCATAAACATGGTCTATTTAGTTAAATGTATTCTCATTACGTAAGATTAGATATGAGTCATGACACTTAATGAACTTTTGTACCTTGCATTGTTAGTGAATTCCCAGCACACATTTTGACGTAGTACAATTAATACTTTCATTTTCCTAAGACATTGTGTTGGATAATGAAAAACTAGAATGCATTCAAACGAAAAAGAAATCAATGTACGCAAGTCATTCAACTTTGATAAGGAGCAGAGGGGGAGTAGGTATAACAAACGTTATCGCTATGATTCTGGGAGCAGTGGGATCGATTCCCAGGCGGAGACCGCAGTCACTGCGATTTTTACCAAATTGTTTAGATAGGGTATTGCAGGGCAGTATCACCGGATTTTTATTATAATAGTTTTTGTGTGCTTCAGAGGGCACCTTTAGAGCGTTGTGCGTGCTATCCCAGACCGTGTAGTGGGCACAGCAGCGTTCGGCTACGTGACCCGGAGAAAGTGGGTTCGATTTCCGCGGGGAAACATCACTGTGCGAGATTTTTCTAGTTTGCCAAAATTGTAGACTGAATCTAAAAAATAAAAAAAAATTATATGACTCCGTGTTTCGGAGGGTATGTTAAACTATCGGTCGGGGCTACAATCTGAGGATGGTAGTCGTCGACACCCACCAATGCACATTGGGCCTGCCTAGTGGCTACGGTCCAGTCTCCCCACAGCTAAGCTGTGCGATGCAGCAGTGGGTTGTAATAGGAAGATGAAGAGTAAAATAAAAGATTTTTTATTAAAACATTATTTTATTATTAAAATAACAATTGCTCGCATGAACCAGCAAACATTTAAAACTAAATAAATCTACTACATTTGTAACACAATCAGACTCATTTTATAATAAACGGAAACTACATTTTCATTCATCCCTTTACAGCTAACATATCAATTACATTGCCGCTCCCACAACAGGTGATGCAAC
Organism: Leucinodes orbonalis; assembly: GCA_019425675.1. Taxonomy (NCBI): domain Eukaryota; kingdom Metazoa; phylum Arthropoda; class Insecta; order Lepidoptera; family Crambidae; genus Leucinodes; species Leucinodes orbonalis. Next base: position 88,994 of record PQWD01010113.1, on the reverse strand, counting down.
TACTATAACATAGTTTTTATACACATTAAATGCATTCATAAGTCTATTTGGTATTTTACATCATACCACCCATTCCCCCCATACCACCCATGCCTCCCATACCTGCCATTGGGTTTGGTTCCTTCTCCTGTGGGATCTCACAAATGACAGCCTCTGCTGTTGTGAGTAAGGAAGCAACTCCACTAGCATCAGTGAGGGCTGTTCGCACAACCTTGGTGGGATCAATGATGCCCTTCTCAATCATGTTCACATACTCATTATTCAAAGCATCATATCCAAACTCTGGTCCCAGATCTTCAACTTTGGCAACAACAACTGACCCGTCATGCCTGCATTTTTGGCAATTGTCATGCAAGGCATTCTGAGGGCCTTCTTTACAATTTCAACTCCTGTCGCTTGGTCGCTGTTGGCTGTCTTAAGCTGCTCCAGTATTGGAATACATCTAAGTAGAGCAGATCCACCCCCAGGAACAATACCTTCCTCGACTGCAGCACGGGTGGCATTTAGGGCATCATTGACTCGGTCCTTCTTTTCATTAACCTCAACTTCACTTGATCCTCCAACATGCAGCACAGCTACACCAGAGGCGAGACGGGCAAGCCTTTCTTGAAGCTTTTCCTTTTCATACTCTGAAGTTGTCTCTTGGATTTGATCACGGATCTGTTCAGCCCTTCTGTCAATGTCTGCTTTCTTGCCCTTGCCCTTTAGGAGCAGAGTGTCATCCTTTGTGATGACTACTTCACCAACCTGCCCAAGGTCTGAGGGCTGGACATCTTCAACCTTAATGAGGTTAGCATCATCTCCAAACACAACACCACCAGTGGCAATAGCCATATCGCTCAGTGTCGCCTTACGGTTGTCACCAAAACCCGGCGCTTTGACCGCTGCTACCTGCAGGCCAATCTTGAGCCTATTCACAACCAAGGTAGACAAAGCCTCTCCATCAACATCTTCAGCAACAATAACTAAGGGCTTCCTTTGCTGGTTAGCCAGTTCCAAGGCTGGGATGATTGTCTGCACATTGCTGATCTTTTTCTCAGAGAATAAGACTAGGGCATCCTGGAACTCAACTTTAGCTCCTTTTGACGAGTTGATGAAATATGGTGAAATATAACCTCTGTCGAATTTCATACCTTCAATGACCTCCAGTTCGTCGTTTAGCGTTTTCCCATCCTTCACAGTTATAACGCCGTCACGTCCGACCTTCTTCATGGCATCGGCGATCAACTGGCCGATGGCAGTGTCTCCGTTAGCCGAGATGGTGGCAACCTGAGCGATTTCTTCGGGCGTCGTTACTGGCTTGGACATCGACTTCAGCTTATCCTTCACCGCATCGACAGCTAGCATAACTCCCCTCCTGATTTCAATGGGATTGGCGCCTTTGGAAATCTTCTCAAAACCCTCTTTGGCAATGGCTCTGGCGAGCACAGTGGCGGTCGTGGTGCCATCTCCGGCTTCCTCATTTGTGTTGTTCGCCACATTTTGAACTAATTTTGCACCGATGTTCTGGAACTTATCCTTCAATTCGACGCCTTTGGCGACTGTCACACCGTCTTTTGTAATTTTCGGCGATCCCCACGATTGTTCCAAAATGACATTTCTTCCTTTTGGGCCCATTGTGACGGCGACGGCATCCGCTAAGACATCTACGCCTTGGAGCATGAGAGCTCTTACATCAGCACCGAACCTTACATCTTTTGCGTAAAATCTTGCTTGCTTGTGCAATGCAGCGGTCTGGCGTACAACACGAGGCAAACGCAACATCTTTGAAAATAATTAGAATTGTTAAAAGACGTTCGAAGGAGTTTCCAACCTTTATTTCGAGAAGATTCTCGCCGGGATCGCAAAACGTGATCTTCTGCCGGTATAGGTTAGATCGAATGAACGAGATAATCAAGTCGCACGCAAGCGAACGAACAGTTCAAGGTCCAACACTAGAAAGGAAGCTTTCACGTTCCAATTTATGACTTTAATTTAAAAATATATTTTTTTCTTGCTTTTAGTTGTACTCGTTCGTATGGAACAATAAATACATAAGAAAAACAAGTTCTGTGAAATGGAATGTGATTTTAGACCAAAGACTACAGAAAATTAGGACGCGCTTACATTCGATGTTACCCAATGCACCCTCTCTTCAATGGGGGAAATTAAAATAAAACCTTACAGTGCACAACATCTTTTTTTTTTTAAACAATTGACATTTCAATTTTGACATTGACGTTTGACAGTCGTTGTCCCAACGCATTGCACTTCGTCTTTGCGACACCAACTTGTAACACGTTTTAAAATTTGTTAATCAACAATAGCATGCGGTATTTTTATCGCTAAAATAAAATATTGAACATTCATTTCGCTATAGTATTTGCCCAATAAATACCTCGTAGCATTGTGTATTTGTCGTTTATAAATATTACATAATGGATAACTCCAGGTATGCTAATTCTGCAAGTAGTTTTTAATACATACTACTACATACATAAAAGCGAGCAAATTCGCCACGTTTATCGGTGCAGTAAATTGACCACTAAATGTTCCAATTAATAAGAGATAAGATCAATTTGTAATATCTAAGAAAAATGTGTTTTAGATATTCATTACAAATATTTCGTTTTGTTTTCCAATGTTAATTTAACTTAATTTATATTAAATATTTTTTTAGCCATTTGAAGGAAGGAGCATTGGTTGGCATTGGTAACCCTCTGTTGGACATCTCTGCTATAGTTGATGAGGATTTGCTTAAAAAGTACGACCTACAGCCTGATGATGCAGTAATGGCTGAAGAGAAGCATATGCCTTTGTACAGGGAACTGATGGAAAAGTAAGTAACCATACATTTCACTTATTTTTATTTTTTTTTGCCTTATACATATGATATTGTAAAATGATTAACATTAAACAGAGGTGTTCTGTTTTGTTATATATTATTATTATTTATTTATCATTACAGTCATGTGGTTTATAAGTTCTTGTACATTTCAATAGTACATAACACATGAACCTGTAAGGCACAATAATGAAAATCATGATAAAATGCGCATAGCCTTACATACTAATACTTTCAATATATATTAAAATATAATCCTCGCCTTGGTTAGAGTTTCTATTGTTATGTCTCGTCTGATAAGTATTCTGCGGTGGTATAGTAAGCTTATTATGTGACAGTATCCACAAAACTTAATTTATTGTAACTTTTAAAGATTATTCTAAAGACAAACAGCTTGTAACATATCTCCAATATTTTTATTAATTGTGTAGAATAAGTTTTAAATTAATTTAGAAAAAAAATTCAGTACTCAGAAACAATGAAATTTACTGTGTATTATCACATCATATACTCATAATATTTATGTTACAGTTTTTCCTATTAATCTATTAAAAGTGTCACTTTTTTGTTGCAATCCCTTTGGTAATTGTGTTAAATAATTTATGGTAAACTAATGGTTACAGTAGTTCCCTAATAGAGAAATGGAATCTATAATCCTTAATATATTTCTAGGTACAAAACAGAGTTCATAGCTGGTGGTAGCGTACAGAATTCCCTGCGGGTAGCACAGTGGATCCTGAAAAAGCCTAACATCTGCACATACTTTGGCTGTGTTGGTAATGACGAATATGCCAAAATACTTAAGGAGAGAGCCATGTAAGTTTAATAATTTAATTTATTTTTATATTTTAATAGATTATGTTAACCGCTCTAATGTAACAAGCGCATAGAAATTGATTCATGTATTGTGTGTTGTGAGTTTACACCCATGCTATATACAATCGCTCAATGTTACAAATAATTGTACTCATTCATATAATTGAGAGGTATGATGTGCATATTTTCAAATCACAGTTTATGAATTAATGCCACATTAAAATACTTCTTTGTATAAAGTACCAACGCGCAAAGTATTATTTCACACCAGTGTCTCTGTGAGGTCGTATCATCCTTTTGAGGCTGGGCATTTGTGCCAAAGCATAGATAAAATTCCTTGAAGATTTTCCTTATCAGTTATTGCACAATCATATGTGCCACTAAGTGTAAGTACTTAATATTGTAAACTAATGCAGTAATGCACCTACAATACAAATCAAATACAAAATCTATGATTTTCCTGTACAAGTTACACATAGGCATGCATTTAAATATCCACACATTGCATTCTAGCCCTAATTAAAGCAGTAAGCTTGTGGTGTCAAAAATAAACAATTGATGTTTTTCCCCACTAAAATATATATTTTTTTTAAATACCTACATTATATTAACCAACAGAAATACAACAAACATGTTCAGACACCATGTTTCCACCGCATAGCAATCGAACCTGAAACCCAGCAGGCCAATCGCATTATTTTAAAATGAAATGTTTCGATTATAATATGGGTGTAGTTACGATATCCTTCCGATCCTGTAATAGTTGACATCTTCGATATCGGTATTGTCATATGGTTAAGGTTCAATTTCGTGTGAACTAGCTGTCAAATAATTAGAGCGATATGAAATTGTCCAAAAAGTTGTATTTCGGTCCACGTGTAGTTACGTTATAGTAGTGTTGGTGTAGTCGCCAACATCCTCAACCATTACAACGCATGTGCCGTGGGTATATAAAGTTAATAATTCTTGACATTACGTCCTTATTGTACAAAGAATGAGAGCGTAGGCGTTGATTCCAGCATCGCTTTGAATGGCGTATAAATTTTACGTATTCTTTATCAAGACATATCATACGTGACCAACTTGCTATGAACAATGCATAGGCATTTTCATTATAAACATCATATTAGCGGAATTTGGCCCAATGGACTGTTACCTTCCGATCTGGGTGCAGGTTGAAATCCAGACACGTACCAATGTATTTTCGAAATTATATGTACGTTTATCTGACGCTCTTATGGTGAAGGAAAACATCGTGCGGGTACTTGCACACGCCTGCGATGAGATTCATAGGTTGTGTGTGGAGTCGGCTAATAAGCACTGGGCACGCGTGGACGACTAAGGTATATACACCCTTTACGGATAGTCTCTTGCCCCTCGGTGGGGACTTTTAATAGGCTGATGATGATGAATTTAGTGAGGTCTACATTTCATAAGTTTCTAATTCCATAACATTGGTTCTGATAATGGTAATAGTATCGTGAATAACTAATATGCTAACACAATGGCGTGCACTACATATATGCAAATAAGCAGTGCATACCCTGTATGTCCAGATAACCCGGAAAATCGCCAACACATTAACCCATTATTCGCCCATTTTCCTCTACAGATTTGAAACCATAAAATTATTTATTGTTTTCGCGATTAGTGTCACTCACTTTGCATACCCTACTCATAATCTCTGTGCACGCCACTGTGATAACATTATAATGTTCAATGAGTTTGAAGATTGGTCTCGTATTAAATTAGCCACTGAGTTATAATCGGCAGGGATTTGTGTTGTAGCTTAAGATATACTTTCTACTACATAAATGATAAGATTGCTTTTTACTACAATTATATTTAATATCGTTTGTAGAAACAAATGCGTTCTATACGTAGCTTATGTCGCTTTCAGACGACTGGCTGTGACGACGATAGGGTCATATATATCTGGCGTATAATGGAGGGGACCTATTTGTAAAACACACTGGAAAAACATTTGGGAAATGATAACAGCCATAACGTAATAAAAAAAATCACTGGAATAAATATACTAAAGTGAAGTGCTAGTTGCTTTTAGTCGATTTTTTAAAAGTTCGATTTCTTTAGTCTCCCTTCATCAAATCCTGACTTCCTTATCATGGAACTACCTCTGAAGTATCCTCTTTCCAACAAAAATATAATTATCAGAATCGGTTCATAAACAACGGAGATATCCGCGATATCGATTTCTCTGGTCTCCATCATCAAACCCTGACTTCCTTAAAATGGGACCAGAACTGATCTATTCTCTTTCCAGCAAAAAAAGAATCATCAGAATCGGTTAATAAACGACGAAGATATCGGCAAACCAACATAAAAAAACGTTCGAATTAACTTCCTTTTATTAATTCGGTTAAAAAACAAGTACCTATGATATTCAACTAATAACTTGAAATAAATATATTTACACAAGTAGTTTAACGAGTGTTTTAAACAGAGCACAGTGTCAACGATGATGTAATTGTAAAAAAGTGACATTATGTGCGCAGGCGCCGATAAAGTGTGGCAGATAGCGCGTAACATTTGATCTTGGGCGTCAGTGTGTCACTGTCGAAACACAGGCTGCTCCAGGGTAGCATATTCAATAAATCGCTTAAAATACGCCTGTTGGCAGCTTTACACGAATTCTTAAATTTATTATATGTCACTTTAATTTGATTCCTTTTGCATTTAAAAACAATATACCTATTGCCAGTTTACGGTCTCACTAAAAATCTGCTTCCGAACGAAGTGCCTTCGTGGCCAAGTAGTCAAAATGTAAATAATTCTATTAGCGGAATACTTAGGTGCTTTATACATTCCAAGCAATCGGAGATGTCAACCTGGTAACATTTATCTGTTTGGTTATCTTTGCAAACGCGACCTCGACTGTTACATGAAAGATATTACGAAACAATTGCGGATTATTATGAAAAACTTCATGTCTCTGAATCTTAAAATCATTGGCTATGTCCAACGGGAGGTGATAGGCTGAAGTAGAATAAGTAGTTATTTTCGTCATAATGTATATTTAAGATGTAACAAGAATAAAAACCTTATCTTTTTCTAATAAAGTTAGCAATACAGCCCATCTGGTGTAAGTGGTGTCGCTTTGAAATTGTGATTCCAAAAAAGATAATACAGAAAAATTAAAAAAGAAAAAAATGTAATACGGCTCCCATTCGTCTATGATCGATGGTTAATCATCATCAGCTCATATACGTCCCCACCGAAGGGCACGAGCCTACCCGTAAAGGGTGTATAGGCCTTAGTCGTCCACTCGGGCCCAGTGCGGATTGGTCGACTTCACGCACAACCTTTGAATTTCTCCGCAGGCGTGCACAGGTTTCCTTACGATGTTTTCCTTTACCGTAAGAGCGTAGAATAAACGTACATAAAAATACATTGGTACGTGGCGGGATTTGATCCTGCACCCTCCATCCAATTCGGAAGGCAACAGTCCACACCAATGGGCCACCGAAGTCTTTGGTTGATGTGAGTTAATAATTCCATAAAATATTGATATGCTTAAATACTGCACGCACTTCATTGTGTCCAATTGGTTTAATTTGTTGCGTATTTATTCAGGGCCGATCAAATAGTTACTGTGGGTATAAATATAGCTTATTTATATGTTAGTTTTCACTGTTTTTAGCGGTTTACAATACAACAATAATTCAAATAAATATATGGAACCCGCGCTGATGCCCTGAAGTTAGATCTTGACGCCTATCACTAGGGAGAATATTTAAAAATATTCGGCAGAAAAATAAAGACTGATTTATTTAGCTTAGAGACATTTTAAAAATGTGTTTGACTGTTGACAAACACATAGGGTAAGAATTTAGAAAGAACTAACAGACAAATAATAGATAGGTAATCTACTATTACCTATTCACCTGCTGCCGGCATTCAACGGACAAGGGTTCAAGAATTATATAAAGTAATAAACACAAACAGAAATGTCAATATAATACGCCTTCGATTCCTTCACAGTTCTTTAATACTCTCCTACCGGAAAATCACTTGGTTAACAATTTTCATTAAAAAATCAAACGTCAATGTCTTAAAAAGTATTTTTTGTTACTACGACATGATCGCACTAAACCTCACGGTTCCTAATATAACGAGTTTATTTGTCTGACTACTGCTGCCGCAGGTGGCCTTTACAGCATTCCGGGAAATTGGCGAGCGCTTAAGGGTCACAGTACTTAAGTGTTATATTTTGTTGTCTAGTGCAGTGTAGAGCGTCGGTAGCTCAATCGTGTGGACTGTTCCCCACCTACCGGGAGGGCTGAGGTTCAAATCCCGCCACGTACCAATGTGTTTCCGAAAACTATATGTACGTTATCCGACGTTCTTACGGTGAAGGAAAACATCATGAGGAAACCTGCGCACGCCTGCGGATAAATCCAAAGGTTGTGCGTGAAGTCGTCCAACCTGCACTGGGCCCGCGTGGACGACTAAGGCCTAATCACCCGTAGCCCCCAGGTGCCCCTTGGTGGGGAAGTTTATTGAGCTGATTATGATGATAATATGATGTTGTCCAGTGCAGAGGGTGTGACGGTGCACTACCAAGTGACGAATGAAGCGCCGACGGGCACTTGCGCGGTACTAGTGACGGGTACCCACCGGTCGCTTTGCGCTAATCTCGCAGCTGCACAGAAGTTTACCGCGGACCATCTAGCCCAAGACCACTGTCGGCGGAGCATTGATGCTGCGAAGTTCTTCTACGCGTCTGTGAGTGTCTTTTCATAGTATATCCCCGAATGCTTTCGCAGTGATAGTGAAGGGTACCCATCAGTCGCTGTACTAGAATCTCTCAAAGTGCACCATCATCTCGCTTGTGACCACTGCCGGCAGAGCTTCGACGCTGCGAAGTTTGTCTACGCGTGTGTGTGTTTGGATAGTAGTTATGTCCTCGGACACTTGCGCAGTATTATTGAAGGGTACTCAGCAGTCACAGTATTGCAAATCTCTAGAAGTCCACCAACATCTTCACTCGCGGCTCCTGCCGGCGGAGCACCAACGCTGCGATGTTTTTCTACGCGTCTGTGAGTGTGTTTGCATAATAACTATGCCGCGGTATGATTAGGTTAGTTGATGACCGTGCAAGTTGACCAACTCCGATCCGATCTTATCCATTGATTGCGTGTATGTTTATTGCCATAATTACTCTTACAAGCAGATGATATCTGATAGTTTCTATGAGAATGTATTAAATTTATTTAACAAGTTTATTTATAAACTGTGATAATGATCGGATATCTGATGTTTGACCGGATTTTTCAGTCCTTTCTGCATGAGGGAATCTGTCTACCTGCAAATATGATGTACGTATTTCTCCGTGTGATTGAAAAATGTACCCCTACGGAAGGCTTGGTCAGTTTCATGGGGAATTGTAATGTAATTTTCCTTTGTTATTTTGTTCGCCACCTAACGGGCTGATTAGATGGTGTGCAGAGATATCTATTCCGAATAAAAAGACGACCAGAAGACCAGAATGATTATACAAAAATAACACAAATTGAATTATTGTCATTTCCCTGGTCAAGGTTTGCAGACATAAAATTCAAAAAAGAAAATTTATGGATCAGGTTAGCCATCTAACATTAACTTTTGCCTTTTATTCGCGGAATAAAGGTCTATCAACTAGTAGTCAACCAGTCTTTGTGACCCTACAACGCAATATACTCGTACGAGTAACGTTTTTGCTAAGAATCTTGACGTTATCGAGAAACATGCTACACTACACTGGCGATAGGCGTAGACAAATTTAAATTCAACAAAATACTGTGTGTTAACATGATAAGATTGCATTTATCGTAACCATGCTCGCACCATGTAAACCATCGGATTAACTCACTTGAGTATTAGATTTGAGCAAAGACAGATAAGCCGGGGTGTTAGATAAAACACCATAGATTGTAGGGTCACAAGAAAAGAGCCTACAAGTAGTCTGATTATGAACTTAGATGCTACTATGAAACTACAATTAACAGTGAAATGAAAAAAAACATTTTACTGTTAAATGCACAGCAAACTTAGTTTTTAAATATAGGGTGTGCTAGAAATTTATTTATTTATTTATTATACACCATAATATAACAGCACAAAGGCGAACTTACTGACTAGAGCGACATTCTCTACCAGTTTACCTTCGGGTCATGCAGAAAATTATATTAGGTGAGGTAAACGATAAAAAGAAACTAACACTATAGAAATATATAACAAATCTAATACTTTAAAATCAACAATAAGTAATCTGAAAACGGGCGATAAGTAGGCCATGTCGTGAACGTTATTAGATAAAATATATATTTGTGTTACTGCTGACCATCAGTATTAACTCTAGATTTGTTTGTGTTAATGTTTAAATTAACAGAAGGGTTAGGTAGTCGCGATTACCAGCATTACAGAAAAATAATCTATCTCTTCAACCTTTAGCAGTCCACTACTACACGATCCTCCGCTCATCCAACCATCACCAGCGACTTTTCACAAGGTTCCATCGATAAATCAGCATGACCAATAAATATTTGCAGAGTTGAATGACCATCAATGTCATCACAGTGTGTCAGTTTTTCAGAATCATCAACGTTTTTGGTGAACTTTCACAACTTTTTAGCCATAAAACAAAATAAACAAAGACGTACCGCGTCTTTTTAACCCCAATTTCATAGCAAAATAAACAAAGACGTACCGCGCGTTGCAGGGTTTCTTCGTGGCCGTGTCGCCGGAGTCGATAATGCAGTTGGCGTCGCACGCGCACAACCACAGCCACGCGTTCGTGATGAACCTGAGCGCGCCGTTCGTGTCGCAGTTCTTCAAGGAGCCGCTCGAGAAGATGTTGCCGTACGTGGACGTGCTGTTCGGCAATGAATCGGTAAGTTCTTTTATATTACAGCCTGTACAGGACGGCCAGGACGCTCACTAGATGGTAAGTGATACGCCAAACCATGACAGAGTGGCATTGAAGGACAAATAACAACTGATAGTTATTATTCCCCATCAACGCCGCACTGCGCACGTCACTCGAGACAACAGATGCTAGGTCGCTTATACCTACTCGGTAATTTCTCTAGCAACAGTGCCCTCATCTCGAAAAATAAAAGTGCATAACACTCCTATTTCACGGTACGATATCTGGCACTGCGGTGGTACCTACCTAGACGACTCATAGCGAGTCTACCACTTAGTAATTGTGGCGTTTTTTATTTATTTACACGCTACCGCCAACCGCTATTGACATTGGGACCAGATGATCCAATTCTATTCTGCCATTTTATATTTGAAAATAAAAAGGGAATTTCAGAGAAAAGAATATTGATGGTTCAAAAAATATATGTTACAAGTACAGACACATTTTATGATATAAGTTTGTGGGCTTTATTTGGTTTGCGTTCTTGACAGAATGCAGTATGAGCTTTTACTGACATGTTAGTATAAATGGCTTAGGTAGTTAAATAACACAAACAAGTCAAGATTAAAGTCTTTATCATAATAATAACATAAAACTAACACGTAATATTTTACCTAGACTACATATTTTAATATAAAAATAATACTTTGTTGTAACAAACACCTTATAATATGATGTTTAAAGACTGATAAAATATCTCTAAATTTTTAAACAATTTCAGGAAGCAGACGCCTTCGCGAAGGCGTTCAACATCGACTCGGCCAACTTAAAAGAGATAGCACTGAAAAATCGCTGCGTTGCCGAAAATCAACGAGTCCAGGAAACGTGTGGTGGTAATCACACAGGGTCGCGATCCTGTCATCCTAGTGGAGGACGGGCAGATTACCCTGGTGCCAGTGAACGTGTTGTCCCGGGAACAGATAGTCGACACGAACGGCGCCGGCGATGCGTTCGCGGGCGGTTTCTTAGCGCAGATGGTGCTCGGCAGCTCTTACAAGACATGCGTCAAGTGCGGAATCTACGCGGCCACACATATAATACAGCATTCGGGCTGCACGTTTAGCGGGGACAGTGATTTCAATGACAGCTAGACAAAACACCAACTGGCTGGCAACACATTGAAACTAGATGAAGGTGAATACCGACCAGCTGAAACGTCATGTTACCCTATTTTTATCGAATAAAAGAGGGGTTACAGCCATCTCTTAAAACAGTATTACAATAATATTACTTCGCCTTTTCTGGTACAAAAATGCTGTTGTGTCATTATAACAATACTGTTTTAAGAGATTGCGGTGACCCCCCAGGTCTGTGATTAGTTTATGACGAATTAAACGGCCGGCTTAGTAAATAGCATATCAAATGTAAATATACCTTATGTGCACTACATACTTATTACTATACTGTCCTATGAACATAGCTTGGCTATTAAATACTACAAACCCTTAACTGCGTGTGTACATTCATGAAATGAATTAGTAAAATTGGTGCTACATGCGTGTTTGAAATACAACTGTTCATAATATGAGTTAATGACTATACATTTTATGTATTCATAAATCCAGTAGTGAGGTAGAAATGTAACACTGAAAAGATACCTTAGGACTATGATTCACTCATTATTTAACATCATGTTTTAGATCTGGCATATTGTTTTGTCTTGCATTGACCCTGCAATTGAGAGGTTATCAACCAATTCACTGTACAATATTAATGTACCCATGTACATGGCTACTTTGACCATTGGCTATGCGGGACGACTCCCCTCAAATAAAAAATCGATCGTCTTTCCACTATAGTTTTTGAGCTGGTACAAACAAGCACAAAATAGCATATTTATTCAATAAGTATACCTATTAAAATAGAAACTTACTGTATATCATACTTGGCCCATTCACAATAATTGTAAATGATAAGACATGGAGGCCTGTATTATACAGTCCTGGCCAAATTATTAGACGCATCACTGATTTTTCGTAGTTACGTATTTTAATAGCCTTTTTAGTGTAAATAATGAGATAAACCTTAATTTTTATAGCCAAACCTTTTTGACTAATAGTATTCTTTACTTATTTAAAAAAAAAAACGTAACAATAATAAACAATAGCAGGTAGGTAGGGTTATGACAGCGAGAAGTCGCATTCATGTTTGATCATGATCGAATTGCGTGCGGGATCAAAGAGTATGTAAAGTACGGAATTACTAACAGTGTGGATGTGTTTCAGTGTCGTTTTTGTATTTGCAACGTGACTTTTGACTTCTCGGTGTTATTTGTTTAGAAAAGTTATTAATGAGATTTTTTTTCGTTTTCTTATCTTTTATGATGGGTAAAGTGGGGGGCCTTTCACCACGCAAAAAAGCCGAAGTCAAGGCTCTCATTAATACAAAACTGTATTCAAACCGTGAAATTTCACGAAGATTGAAGCTGTCTGAAGCTAGTGTGCGACGTATTAAGAAAAAAGTTGAATCATGTGAAGATTTGAGTCCGAAAAGAAAAACCAAATGCGGCCGAAAACCGATTTTTACCCCAAGGTCAGAAAGATGTCTTAAGAAAATTTGCACAGAAAATAGATTTGCTACCACCAAATCGATTAAATCGCAGTTGGAAGATGCTCAGATAAATGCTTCTGAGCGTACTGTTCGCAGAAAATTAAATGACTTAGGTTTAAGGCCTGCCGACCAGCGAGAAAACCAAACTAACAGCTGCAATGAAAGCCAAACGTTTGAAATGGGCTAAACAGTGGCGTGACAAGGATGTCGCTTTCTGGAGATCGGTAATTTATCTGAATTACATATTAATAATATATATACATACATATTAAATAAATAGAATTCAGAATTGCCTTATTTTTAATATTTTTTGTGAATTTTACAGGTCTGCTTCAGTGACGAAAGCACCTTTGAAATCTTAGCCAACAAAGCTCAATTTGTGCGTCGTCGTAAAGGTGAAAAATTTAATCCAGACTGCATCGTTCAGACTGTTAAGCACCCCACAAAGATCATGATTTGGTCTGTCATCAGCGGCAAGGGCACAGGGCGTCTGTACGTTGTGAAAGGCATCATGAGACAAGATCAGTACAAAGAAGTCTTGTGAACTCGACTGCTGCCCAGGTCAGAGAGTGGTTTCCAAATGGGGAACCATTCATTTTTATGCAAGATGGGGCCTTGCCACACTGCCAGATCTATTAAAAGTTATTTGCAACAAGAAAATATCCCCTTGTTGGATTGGCCTGGCAACAGTCCCGACATGAATCCCATAGAAAATGTGTGGGAGCTCATAAAAAGGGAGGTGGCTAAAGAGCTCATCACAACAAAAACACAGCTCTTGGAAAATTTATTCATGTGTGGAATCATCATCCTCAAATGCAGGAGACGGTCCAGTCTTGCATCGACAGCATGCCGCGCCGGATTCAGGCTGTCATAGCTGCAAAAGGTGGAACTACAAAGTACTGAAGTTTATAAGTGGTATTTCCATATTCTGTTTTAAAAATAAATAAAAAATATATTTCCATTTAATATATAGTTTTATTTACATTCTAAACCTTTAAAAAAAGTAAACTATATATAACAGTTAAAATAATAGGTAATAACTATTCAAAGATGGAACACTACGAGCTGATAACTGAGATTTGCATAAAAATCAATAGTGCGTCTAATAATTTGGCCAGGGACTGTAGAACAAAACTCATTGATCTTTAAATAAAGTTAGAAACAAATTCTGCTATTTATTGTGTATAGTGCTATCCCTAACCCAATTTAAGTAAAGATCAACATTGAGTCTCGTTCTAGAATACGGGCCTTATATTCTATTCCTCAAGTAATTGTAATACATACAAGTCACTATCTATAATTACCAACCTATCACCCATGTACAGCATAAATCGAATATTAGTTATAGAATTCCAATAGTATTATTAGTAGATCTGAATAAATTTGGAATATAATAATCAATGTTATGAAAATTGGACCAAAATACAATATGTATAGCATTATCATTTAAAGTACATTATAAATCTTAATACAAATTTTTGTATATTGTGGGTGTTTGTATTCAAACTTCAGTAAAACAATCACTTTTCTAATGTTGATTACCAGTTAGCTGTGTTAATTAAAATTGTAGTATCTAGACAAAATTCTAACAATTTTCTATTACATGTCAAATGAAATTCAATGTCAAGTTTTATGAAAACAATGTAAATATGTATGCAGACTGCAATATTTTTATAAAGCTTATGAATATCCTAGGACCTGCTAGATATACTTCAAGATTTGTTTACAAATATTATACCATAGTGAACTATGTGAACATCCCATTTTGGTACCAATTGTTCTTCGTTGCCCAACAGGGGCATACAACGGTATATTTCTATAATTATGAAGTCATTCATAGACTTGATTAAGCGTGTGATTCTCCTGGTGACTCTGACAGTGTCTGAGTTTATTCTGCATGTAATTTTAGGCACATCATCCAAACAGGTCTTTCTTTTGCAGATGACACAATTGTGTTTAAAGGTTTTTGTTTTATTTATACCCCTGTAAGAAAAATACAAATGGATTTGATTGTATGTACTTATTTGTTATGATTATGAATAAAGAAGTTTTGACAAGCAAAGTTTATTTATCTAATAGTCCAATCACTCCCACTTTAGAAACATTTAAAACAAAAATTTGAACTGTTCTAAAAAACATCGTGAAAACCAAAAGGTCATGAACAAATAGAGAAGATTATTAAGGCTTACCGCATTTTTATTCAATGTAATAGAGGGTATTCAAACAATATAAGTTCAAAATGACAATATTGTGGTTCAATAGAGATCAAATTACAACGCCAACCCATAAATGAAACGTTCACTATACTAAGGTCGTTATTTTGCAAATAAAAACCTATATAAATTTTACAAAGATACCAATAAGTAATTTTTCAGAAATAAGCTGATAACTTTCGAAAGTATAGAATTCGTAAAAATACGCTGATACCGCGTATTTTTTATTTTTAAAGTTTACTCTGAAGTTTTAAGGCGATGGAAACACATATTTAGCGCATTCGTGAAATAGGTGATCAACTAATTGAATAAAAATAAATGATATTGAAAGTGGAATCAAAATATTGTGGTAATTCAATGGTTTTTCAAATCATATTTTATTTGACTGCTTGAAACATGGTTCTTTAAATTTCATTCTAATTAGCAATGCAACTGTTTTTACTTAAAATTATTGTCGAAACATATTTTTTGTAATACCTCATTTAATAATGCAAAATACCTATTATTAAATAAATATGTAAGACATATACCTACAAATTGCCGTGTGGGGACGGCGAATTAGAATTCATTTGTCCCCTCCCGAGGGTGTCGTAAGAGCCGACAAAGGATAATAGACCGGATGGTGAGCAGCAGCGCCATTTTGCGTACTGGTTCATACTGCGGTACCCTCCAATGAGCAGTTCCAGAAAAAAACGGCCCCAGTTCCCGGCAGCCCTACTATTCCCAACCACGGCAGCGGTCGCGGTCACGGTGGGGCGGGGGTGCGAAGAATCCCAGAGCTACGGAAGGTTGCCACGCCACATACAACTGAAGTTGGCAACGTACAATATACGCACGATACGGCTGGATCATCACCTCTTCGAATTAAATGAAGAGCTAAGTCGTATTAACTGGAGCATACTGGGTTGTCTGAAGTCCGAAGAGAGGGGAAGGGCACGTTGACTCGACTCCGGACCCTTGCTCTACTTCCGAGAAGGTGATAAGGGTATCCCAAGGTGGTGTCGGCTTTCTCGTTCACAAGTCCCTTTTCAGCAAAGTTGTGGAAATCAGTAGTGTGTAAAACCGGGTAGCGTTCACTTATACTAAACTCATCGACAGGTACTCCCTGAACGTGGTACAGGTATATGCGCCGACCTCGACACACTCTGACGAAGTGGTTGAAGCCGTGTATGAGGATATCCGCAGAGCCATGCATGGTACAACAATAATCTTATAGGGGACTTCAACGCTAAAGTAGGAGAACAAGAACGCGGCGAAAAACACTGTGACAAGGAATGAGATTGATTTTATTATGGCGGATAAGCGACATATATGTAAAGATGTCTCAGTGGTCAACAGGTTTAAAACCGGTAGTGATCACCGACCTGTCCAAGGCACTTTTTCGACTGAAAGGCTTAATAAAATATATTCTCAGGCCTACGTCGCTCCAAATACACTGTAGGTTCGAACAATTCCAATTGGAACTTCAAAATCGATTCGATTCGCTGAAAACCACTGACGTGGACGGGATAACCGACAACGTGGTGAAGACGGTGTGCACACTGAGTTGCAGGCATTTCCCGCCGATGAAACGAGTGAAGTCGTCCAAATTTTCTCCCGATACCCTGGATCTGTTGAAGCAAAGACGCAAAATGCCATCTGCTGATGTTGCTTCGCCAGAATATCGGGCTCTCTCCAAGCGGATACGAATACTCGTTCGCAGGGTTTCGAAAGGCTACAGCTACCGTGACTCCCGTCCATACTGTTCGGCAGCTTATACAGAAGACCGAAGAGTATAACCAGCCGCGGTTTTCTGGCGTTTGTGGACTACGAGAAATCCTTCGACTCCATCGAAACCTGGGCTGTTCTGGAGGCTCTGCAGCGATGCGGTATCGATTGGTGATATATCGAGGTGATTAAGTGTTTCTCGAACGCAGCGACGATGACCGTTCGGATTCAAGACCAGCGGACAAGACCCATCTAATTGTGTCGTGGTGAGACAGGAGACAGGGGGATGTTATATCCCCTAAACTGTTCACAAACGCATTGAGATTGTCTTCAAGACCCTGGACTGGTCTGAACGAGGCGTTAACGTCAATGGAGAGTATATTTCTCATCTTCGTTTTGCTGACCGTATCATCATCGTGGCAGAGTCATCGGAAAGACTTGATGAGATGTCATGCAACAAACGATTTGTATATAAGGACGCCATCGCCTTCTCGAGGTTGTGCAGGAAAATATCTACTTAGGCCGCCAAACCATATAAATTGGCTGACATAACATCGAGAGGGAGGCTAGTAGGACTCGGAGTAGTAGGAGGATTCAGTTTTGCTGAGCGGCATTTGGTGAGTTACGTTATGTCCTAATGTCAACGTTGATTCCGCAATGCTTAGAGACAAAAGTCTTTGAGCAATGCGTCCTACCCGTGCTAAGATACGCTGAGACCTTCTCTATGGACCTTAAGTGTATAAATATGTTTTCTTAACATTTCATTTCACTCAACGCGCAATGGAGCGAGCTATACTCCGCCAGATCAGCAAGTTCAAGTGGCAGTGGGCTGATCACGTATGTCGCAGAACCGATGGCCGTTGGAGCAGACGAGTTCTGGAGTGGAGACCGCGTCTTGGCAAGCGTAGCGTAGGACGCTATCTATATCTGGCGCAAAATGGGGGAGACCTATGTCCAGAAGTGGACTGCGATAGGTTGAGGAGAGGGAGAGGCATATACCTACATACTTACATTATTATTATGTAAACCTTAGTTCTCTTAACCCCTTTTTTTTTTTTTTTTTTTTTTTTTTCGTGTGAGGGTAGTTGCAGCACAAGGTCAGAAATCAAAACGCTCTTCAATGAAACCTTATTAAAATTAGTTTTTAATTCGATTTGTCACAAAAATTATGTACATAATTGCATAATACAACCTAGCCTACCCGCTCAACTATTAATCTCCTTAAATAGATATCACTATTAAAAATGGAACAAGTTCAACAGTCCCTAGCACACATGTCAGAAATATTTCAACAGAGAATGTCCAAGTTTGAAACTGATCTATGTAAAAACACTACACAAGCATCATCTTCGACTCCTATGGAGTTGGCTGCTGAGTTTTTATCCTTTAAAAGCTTCATAATGGATGCTATGAATACCCTTCAACAGCAGATTCAAATCCTTGCCAAAAGTGTTGATAGTCTGGAGATGCGAAGCCGTAGAAAGATTTTACTTCTTCACGGTGTGCCAGAAGTAAAAAATGAAGACACGTCTCAGATTACTGTAGATATACTGACAGAGCGTGTAAAGATTGAAGGTATTACAATTAAAGACTTTAGCCGGTGTCACAGAATGGGCCGTGCAATACCAAATAAAACTAGACCACTTGTTGTTAAGTTCCGGGACGTTGCCGTTCGTGACAAAGTATGGATGTCCAAGTCTGCATTAAAGGGTTCCGGTTGCACAATGTCGGAGTTTTTGACCAGGGCACGGCACGTCGTATTCATGGCAGCGCGGGAACGTTTTGGTATAAGAAAGTGCTGGACAAAGCAGGGTGATATATATATCATCGATCATGAAGGTACCAGGCTTCGTGTCACCACAGTTGAAGAGGTTCAAAAGATTCCACTTGAGACTCCTAAATCGGCAACGATAATTAAATCTTCGTCACGAGTCAAGCGTTCGGCAGCAACCAAAAAGTAGTTTGTATTTACTTTAATATTTCTATTTTTAGTTTTGTATGTGCGTAGAAAATAATTTTATATCTTTTATTTGTTTTTGTATTAACAAAGTTACGTATATAATTGATGAATACTATCAATCTGTTTACATTTATTTTGATTTATTTTATGTCAATAGGTGTCAACGTCAACCATAGACTATTGTTTTCTTTTCTTTCTCTACCAATCAAAGCATTGGAATACATACGCATTAGACCATAGTATTTTTTTAATTATGTTCCATTACTGTTGAGTTTTATGAATTTTTGTTTGCTTTGTATAATGTTTATCTTTTATGCGGGTGAGCGGTGTGTTCAAGTGTAATAATTTTATAGCATATAATTATATATATTTATACGTTAAAATTATATTATATATTATTAAGAAAAACGTTTTATAAACACGTTTTATATACATACATTTATTTATTATTTTTAATTGTTATTCTATTTATTAATAAAATCTGTCTTTATTTAACATGTTACAACAAGATAGTGATTCTGATTGTTATGTTACCGCAACCGATAGTGATGATAGTTTTGTGTAAGCATACCTTCGCTCAGTAAATGTCTGGATACTCAGTTTTTTGGCCTAGAAAGAAATTTTAATGCTGTTCACATAAATGCTCAAAGTATTCCGGCTCATTTTCCTGATTTATTGATGAATTTAGACTGTACAAATATTCATGCTATACTTGTTTCTGAAACGTGGTTAAAACCATGTCTCCCATCCACGTCTTATTCACTTCCTGGTTTCCAAATAATTAGGAATGATCGTGCCTGTGGAGGCGGTGGTGGCGTAGCTATTTATCTTCGTAGTCAAATTCCTTACACTGTTATAGACACGTCATCACAGCCGCCGCCACAAAATGCTGGCGAGCACCTCTTTTTAGAAATAACTCTTCAGAATACTAAAGTTTTGCTGGGAGTTTATTATTGCCCTTCTTTGCGTATAAATTTCTTTCTTCCTTTGAAAGCCTATTAGAAAAACTTACTCCATCCTATACTCATACTGTCATCATGGAGACTTTAATACTTGTCTTCTTAAAATAACTTCCGTTCAGTAGCTTTACGTTTGTCTTTAATGGGGTTGATATGTCAATACTACCACTCTCTGCCACCCATGATGCACCAAACTGTATTCCCTCTCTCCTTGATCTTATCTGTGTTTCTTCACCTAACCATGTTGCAAAGTATGGACAGTTTCCAGCTGATGTTTTCTCTCACCATGACCTCATATACCTTTCTTATAAAATCCGGCCTCCTAAAATTAAACCTAATCTTCTCTTTCAGCGCAATTTTAGTAGTATCGTTCTGGAAAATCTCTGTAATGATGCTAGAGACATGGACTGGACACAGCTCTTAAATGCCGAGACGTTGATGAAAAGTTAAACCTGTTCAACTCAAACATCGTAAGCCTATATGATAAACATGCCCCTATCCGTGCCATAAAAATTAAACATCTTCCTTCTCCATGGCTCACGGATGATATAAAATCTTTATCTGCCAAAAAAGTCTCAGCAAAATCAAAATTTAAACATCGACCTTCAAGCACAAACTGGAATAAATATGTACAGCTACGCAATTACTGTAATAAGGTGTGTAGAAACGCTCAACGCCAATTCTTTCATAAGTCTGTAGAAAATGGTGACCCAGTGAAAGTCTGGAAATTTCTTAGATCTGGGAATAGGTAAAATTAAACAAGCTCCGTCAACAAACTTAGATATTGACTCTCTAAAAACATTTTCTCGTCTTCGCCTCTTAAATATGGTGGCGAAATCTGAAACATTAAATTATCTTTCTTCACTTCCTATTCCTGACTATTCATCTTTTAATTTTAGTACTTTCTCTGATTGTGATGTTAAGAAGAGCATTCTTTCCATAACCTCAAATGCTGTGGGTAGTGACTGTGTAAGTCGTAAAATGATACTTCCCATCCTTGAAGAAGTCCTTCCCGTAATTTCTCACATCCTCAATCACTCCATAAATACAGGCATATTTCCCTCAGCGTGGAAAGATGCCCAAATTGTACCTCTACCTAAAACTTCCAATCCTACAATTTTTTCCCAGTATCGTCCCATTTCCATATTACCATTTTTATCCAAAGTCCTTGAGCGTCTTATTCATAACCAGCTTAGCTCTTTTCTCGTAAAGAATCAACTACTCAATCCGTATCAGTCTGGTTTTCGACCTGGTCACAGCACTACCACAGCACTTGTTAATATTACTGATGACATAAGATCAGGTATGGAGAGAGGAAATCTGACAGTCCTGGCTTTGCTCGACTTTAGCAATGCATTTAACTGTGTTGATTTTGATCTTCTGCTGGCATCCTTCGCTCTCTTAACATATCTCCAACAGTGATTGACTGGTTTCGAAGTTACCTGTCTGGACGCCGTCAGCGGATACGCATTGACAATTCTGTGTCAGCTTGTGATACGTCTGTTGGGGTGCCGCAGGGTGGCGTGTTATCTCCCTTACTTTTTGCTATTTTTATTAATTCTATTTCTGATAATTTAATTTCAACCTACCACCTTTATGCAGATGACTTGCAAATTTATTCACAGGCTTCGTTGGATAATATCCCAAAAGCCATAGCTAATATTAATAACGATCTCGAACATATCGCCGACTGGAGTAAATCATATGGACTAAAGGTGAATCCTTCTAAGACCAAGATTATTATTATTGGTAGTTCAAGGCTAACCACACGAATTGATTGGTCAACTGTACCTTCAATAAAATTTGATGGAACAATCTTACCTGTGAGTCAAAGTGTAAAAAATTTAGGTGTAATACTTGACCATAATCTCACGTGGGGACCTCAAATACAGGAAGTGAGCCGCAAAATGTTTTCCTCTGCTGGATCACTTCGGAGATTACGTAACTTCCTCCCAACTGCTACTAAAATTGCGCTTGCACAATCTCTTCTTCTTCCAGTGCTTGACTATGCGGATGTCAGCTATCTTGATGTTACGGAACAGCAACTTAATAAACTGGAGCGACTCCAAAATTTTGTATTCGGTTCATATTTGGTTTACGTAAATATGACCACGTATCTGAATTCCGTTCCAAACTCAAGTGGTTACCCATACGTCATCGAAGAAACACTCACATTGTCTCTCTCCTTTACACAATCCTCTTCAATCCCTCCTCTCCTGCTTACTTGAAGCGTCGTTTTGAGTTTCTATGTGACACACACGGTCGTTCTTTGAGATCGTCTGATGACCTAAAACTGAGTACGCCATTGCATTCCACGAAATTCTTTGATCAGTCTTTTACTGTCCAAGCAGTTCGCCTGTGGAATGCCTTGCCAGTTTCTATCCGGAAAGCTAGACACCTAACTGCTTTCAAAGATATGGTAACATCGCACTATTTATCATTAAAATAGTCGCTTTCTTCTTTTATTTTTATCTCATTATTGTTTTAATTTTTGTTATGTATTTATTTAATCATATTTATGGTAGCATAGATATAAAATGTATATTAATATGTATGTTTATTTGTATTTTATTTATTTTATTATAATTTATTTCGATTTTAGAATTTATTTCAATTATTTACTTTGTATTGTTTCAATTATTTACTTTGTATTGTTTCAATTATTTACTTTGTGCAATTAAACCGCCGTCCTTTTCTATTGTAAAATGTTGCTTAACTGTAAGGTTGCCTGGAAGAGATTGCTTATTAGCAATAAGGCCGCCTTTGTACTTTTTATGTTTTATTGTTAATTTTCTTTAAATTGTTAATTGTTCCGAAATTGTACAATAAAGAATATATCTATCTATCTATCTATCTTAACCCTTATTGCATGAATAAAAAGTACGAAGTTTACTGAAAATATATTGAATTTCAGTAAATTAATCAGTTAGAAAATTATTTTAACTAAATTTGGAAACTACTATACGAAGCTATATGTGCAGTCTAGCTAAAAAGTACAAATCCATATTAGGGTTGTTGCGAACATTCGCATCTGCATCCGCAAATGCGGAACTTCCGCATACATTTGGACATCTGCATCCGCATCCGCATTACTCAGTGCGGATGTTCATGCGGATGTGAATATCATGCAAGTAGCGACAAGAAAGAAATTGGGCGAGTTCGGCACGCACGCGGCAATGACCAATGGGAGCGAAGAAATTAGTAACAAAACTTTCTTGTGAATAAAGTAGGTTTTACGTGTTTGTTTGCGCTGTGCACTACTTATCGTATAAATATATATTATAAATGATGTTGTGATACAGTGATCATTGTGTGTACCTAAATAAAGGGTTTACAAATTAAGTGTTTATGGGTGAACTTTAAATTAGTTAGACTAATATAAGATCGCAAGGTAAATTCTATTATGTTACACGGGTAATATGTTTTATTGTAGGTAAAAAATATCGTTTACGATTTTTATCCTTTCATCCGGGCAGTGTTCCTAGCTAACAATAATTATAATTATTTATTATTTTTTAGAAATAATTATTTAGCAGCGCGGAACCTCTGCGTAATCGCCTTGAAGGCGGCGTTACTAATGTTTATTAAGTACAATGCTCCTATTTTTAATTTCACTTACTAATATTAGAACCAGTAGGTTTTTAATATAAAAATAAGTACTTATGTTGATTTGATTACAATAAAAATATCAATAATTAAGTTATCATTGTTTTATTTCTTTATTAATAGACTTTATTTAAATAATGTCATAAAACTCCGCATCCGCGGATGTCAGTCGTCAAAACTCCGCATCCGCATTCGCATCCGCGGATATGAAAAAAATCAGCATCCGCAACATCCCTAATCCATATAGGTATGGCTTTCTATGTAATTGTAATTATGTTTTACTGCACTGCTGAAGGAGGGTTATTAAATGAAATCCAATTGAATTATATAAACACGAACAAAATTTGGAGCAGTTCTGACATATTTGTTGATTTGGCTGCGTCCACTCAAAGCGATAGTGTAATTTCTGTTTTTATAGACTCGAGCTACTTGGATTCAGTTATAATAACATTATTTTTAAGTAAATAGTTCGAAAAAGGCTTTCATCAATTAGAGTTGAACTCAGAAGCTAGACCACCGTCACCCATAAGCCCATCACCGGGAATAGTATAGACATGCTTCGAACTGCCATAATAAGCCATGAGTGACCTATAGCGATTTCTTTAAAACCGCATACGAATCTTAATATGGCTTTTTGAAAACACGAAAAATGTAGCAATAAAATATAATCATCAAAACACAGGAATTAATCCAAACAGACAATCTTAAAATTTTGAGCATTTTTAAATAAAATAAATAAAAATCATTGTTCCTTTTGAGAAAAATAGATTTTTTTTAACTTTATCAGCCATATATGGCGTTGTATGCGGTAAAAAGCATAGAGGTACATAAAATTCAAATAATACGAATTTAAATGTAATACTTGAGTGCTTTTTTATTAGTTTTTAAAACAATGATTTCTTGAATATTGCTAAGAAATTACGTGTCTATTAAAATCAATATTATAGATATAATAAAGTTACATCGTTTTAGATAGTATTGTAGACTACGCTTAACCTATTCACCCCACCAGAGACAATTTTGTGCTTAAGTGATCCTAAATAATAATGTAATTGTAATTTCAATGGCAATACTATATTGTGACCGACAGGATATCAAATATATTTTTTTAACAAGGCAATGTGATTGATAGCCATTTTGAACAGCCTTTTGTTGGTGTTTTGTGAATGTTTTCATGTAATTTTTGCAATAATATAATATAAACAAGTTACTATGTGAATCAAGAAATCATAAAAAATACTAAAACACCAATATTTACTTGACTTTTGATGAATGTGTTGTTTGTTTGGGGAAGAAGCATTGTGAAAAAAAAAACCGGAAAGAACAATCAAATTTAATTCTTGTTACATTTTCCTTTGTAAATATAATTGTAATTGTCAAGTCGTGAAGTGGTCTAAAGTTGTGTTTAAGGTAATTTCAGTGAAGTGTTACAGATTTGGCATTTATTTACGTCGCGTGTTTTGTTGTACGTAAAATTTAGATCGCCACAAGATGGCCGCCATAGGATGCCCGCTCCGCCGAAACCCGCTCATGGGGCCCGATGTGTCATCAGCGTGCAAACGCCTCGGCGGCATGCTGTAAGCCGGCGTCGGCCTAAGCGCCGATCGGCACCGTCGCTTTTAGCGGGGTTCCATTGCATACAATGGGATTTCGCTCGAGGCGCCAAAATACGATGGGTGTTGACACAACTCTGATACCGTACCGTTATTCTGACGGCTGGACGAAATAATCGGTGACGAAGATGAGCGAACCAGACGACGTCGGCAAAGAAGTGTGGAAGCGATGGATATTAGAAGCGATACACAAAATTCGGGCCCAAAAACAGAGACCCAGTGTGGAGAGGATATGTCATGCTATCAGACAGCATCATAACTATCATGAGGATGTTGTTTCGGAGCACTTGGAGTCTGCTGTTCGTGATGGTGCCGTGTTAAAAGTATATAATAAGGGTCAGAGTTCGTATAAGGACCCTGGTGGGACTCAAAGTAAAACTTTGCGTGTGACAGCAGACTCTGATTTAACTCGGGCTGTGGCGAAGGCAGTGCGCGAGTTGAGTGAGGAAGAGGGTTCTACACTTAAAACTATTGAGCGACATTTGCGTCAAGCATACCAAGTGTCAGTGCCTGAAGAGGAAGATATAAGAAACATTGTGCGATCGGCGGCTAAACGTGCAGTGGCAAGAGGATTGCTTACTTTACAAGCAGGAGCTTATAAAGCCACTGATAAGGCTTCTGATCGATCTAAAAAATCCAAACAACATCAAGACTCTGTTGATGAGGTATGTAACTTGTAATTTTTAAAGTTGTTGACATACATGGTGATAGTTTTAAACAGTTCAATAATTAAATAAGTGTATACACATTTAACAGCTTTATAAAGTACATCTACTTTTATTTAAACTCATTTTCTTGTGCCTTGGATATTTTTGCACATGTGATAACAAAGTGATAAGAACAATAACAAACAAATGTAAATAATGAGTTAAGAAATTTACTCATGAATTTTCTCTAAAATCTTTAATAGAAAAAACTAAATGCCAATGACCTTTTTTAAGTGTTATTGTAAGTACAGTTTTTATATAACCTGCCTTATATTTACTAAAACATTGTTTTAATTAACATTATTTAATTAAAACATTTTTCATAAATGGTTTGAGGAAGCTTTTTAAAGCATTTTGATGTACATTTGGATATTATTTATACTTCTACATATTATGTACAATTAATAACGGCTTGTACATTATAGGAAATATAACAAAAAAAGTGTATAATTCTCTTTCTAGAGAAAAGGTGGAGATTTATTACAGCCATTTTATGATTAACATTAAATAATCTGTTGAAGAGTCTAACTTATAAAGATATTTTATTATAGCAGACAAATAGTATGATCTGTCATATAACCACTAATGTGCATTTAATCTGAACCAGTGGTAGATTCAAATTTGACATTAATAAGTGTTCTTTATGGACCCAAATTGAATAAATATATTTTCATTTCATTCCATAAAATAATGTTAATGGTGTATTTCTATGTATCTAATTTAGCCATTGAAGATATGTATTTATGGTACAACAGATATGTCCCAGAAATATGCAATTTCCGGGACATATATTTACAATGGCCCCATATACCAGAGGTTAATATTATGGTTTTATCTATTATGTACATCACCAATTCTATCTAGTGTTCTTTACATCAGCAAATACCATTGTGACAATCATACTTGAATATTTTATGTTAAATTATAGAGTGTCACTGAACCAAATCAAGATAAGAGGATGTTTAAACCTATATATTCAATACAGTATTGAATGTGTTATGAAAATGTGTATTGTGTTCTAGATCATAGGTAACTATCGGAGGCCCATAGTATTACTGAATGTCGAACCAATAGATTATTTTTTTATGTCCATATGCTTCGTAAGGCTCTTTTAACTGCAATGTTTTGAGTAACAAGATAATTGATTTAGTTATTTGGAAGTATCAGAATTACTGCATTTGGATGAATCCAAATTAGCAGCTACTACTCAACAGGGAGCAAGGCTTCTTACACACACACCATAGCCATGGGAGATTGAGTTGCAACCCATCATTTAGACAGATTGGTGAATGCATTAGTCTGATATCTGACTTTATGATCTTTTTCCTTTATTTCTAGCTTCGTAATCAAGGTGGGGTGCCGGTGTGCTCAGAGTGTCTGGGCACTGACACAAGGAATGGACTGGGTGCTGTGGAGGCCTTGATCTGCTGTCATCAGTGCAAGACCTATGCACATCCTACATGCCTCAATTTATTGGACCACGTAACTCCAACTACTATCAAGGTATGAATTTATATGTATAAGATTTATTGATTTATTAATGGTAGATTCCAACTAGTTTTTAACTTCTCATTGTAAAGTAATATTGATATCATGGGTATGCATTTTTGGATATATGGAGACACTTCCTCATACCATGTTTGAAGAGAATAAAGTTTATTATATTGCTCACATTGGTTTCCAATAGTCATTATTGAAAATAGAATTTTGCATTTGAGATTAACCCTTGAACCACCGTTTGCATATTATTATTTTATTGATTTACAAAACAGTTAAACATTCATTACTTTTAGTTGAAGAAATGTACAAATAACAATTGCCTGTTTTGAGTTTTCAACTTTCGCTCTCCTTTGAATTACACCACTAAATCAAATTATCATTATATTGACTTTTAGACAGTTAAAGATTCATAACCTTTATTTGTATGTCATGGTGTTATGGTTATCATGATTAGTTTTGCATGTCGCATGTGCATAATTACAGCGAATGAAACCTTCACTTTTTTCCTGAAATGCCATTATGTTACAGTAGTATTGTAATGGTGTTTAGTCTATTTGCATTATTAAGATAATTGGATCTAACAATAACCTTGTAGAGCCTAATGTATATTTTGTATTTAGTATGGTTTTCCATTGTCGTTAGTTAATTTTTGGACAGTGCAATTGCTATTTTGTATTAGTTTTAATTTCATGGATTGTGACCACGATAACCGTGATAGACTTTGTAAATAAGTGGTGTTGAGAAGGTCATCTAGTTGTAAATGTTATTGATTCATTTATTATGTTCTTTTATTCAGATTTAAGTTAGGGCTGACTTAGGGTGTTTCTAGTTTCTTTTATGTATAAATAAATAAATATCTACTGACTTTTGCACAGTGTCATTTAAGCTCATATTTGTAGTTAGGGTACTAAATAACTGATAAGCATACTTCTTTTTTTTGTAGTTATACATAGAAACACCTAGACTAAAACAAACAAACATGTTTATGTTTATGTTTTCGAAATCCTTAGATTCACGGGCCAAATAGTGGCCCGGTCCTTTGGAAGGCATGTGTGGGGCCGAAGCCAACAGCACAGAGGCCCTTTTTCGAATTTTTAATCTTTGTATGGCGGATGCCATCATAGAATGCACAATATGATACAACCCATGATGACCCCCGCCATGTGTAAAGACTATTACAAATATATGAAAACTACCTACCGGGCTATGGAATTGGGTATTGGTGGACTGGATAGCTGGGTTATGGGAGAGACTACGGACGCCTGTCATTAGACTAGTCTCAAATGTAAAAAGAGCGGTATTATGATTATTGGCGTGTGTGTGCAGTCGACGCGGTGGTCGTGCGGCGAGTGCGCGTCGTGCGCGGAGTGCGGGTGCGGCGGCGCGTGGGCGGGCCGCTGCCGCGCGTGCGCCCGCCACGCGCACGCCGCCTGCGCGCCGCCGCCCTGGCGCTGCGCCGCCTGCACCCTGCCCCCCACCGCCACGCACCCTAGGTCAGTACCACACACATCCGAATATACAGTTAGACTCAGTGTCGCAATTTCTTTTCGGTTCTTACCTGTGAAAAGTTATTATATTTCTTGGTAAATTTACTGATTCATTGCGATGATGGTATGTCACATTTGCACAGGATGGCATTTTGAAAAAAAACGGTAATTTCTTCTAATATTCGTGCGTCTTGACTCGTCTCACAGAGCGTAAACTGGCAGCCAGTGTATGCTCGTTGAGCTTACATTTGTCGCATTTTAAATGCGGCTTGCCCCCCCTGTATTGGGAAATCTGTGGTCTGTACCCACCCAACCACACACTCGCCAGGCGACCAGCCTCGCGCACCACCTCGCTTCCGTGTTGCCACCTCAGCCCTTTTGGGGCTAGATCTAGCACTGTTTTAGTATAGGTGAACTCCTTGTTAGGGTTCCGTAGCCAAATGCCAAAAAACGGAACCCTTATAGATTCGTCAAGTTTGTCGGTCTGTCCGTCCGTATATCACTCCCTTTGTTCTCCGAAATTATAAGCTTTACACTATTCAAACTCTGTAAGTATATGAATTCTGTGAACCGCTATTAGGGTTATAATAAAAACTATAAAAAAGAAATTTTTTTTCCACACGTGTGTGGGGTTTTTGATGTGTAGATCTTGTAAAACGGTATTGAGGTTTCTAATATATTTTTTTAATAAATTTAATAGTTTGCACTTTTTCCAAAGTTGAAAAGAGTGTCCCCCCCTCTCCTCTAATTTCTATACTGATGGGGTTGATAAAATCGAAAAAATATATGATGTACATGACCATAAAATCTAACAACGAAATTTAGTTTGAACGATTCTGGTGTAGATTTTTCTATACGTTATAAATGGTGAACCCCTATTTTTTCATATTAAAGCAGTAGTAGGTGCCATAGTAAATAAAAATAATTTTATTTTATGTAACTTGCTGCTGCGGAACCCTCTACGAGCGAGTCCGATTCGCATTTGGCTATTTTTTTAATAATTTGGCCCGTAAAGGGCAATCTACCCCATTTTTCACTGTCTTGGAAATATTACCAAAGTATGAAGTTTTCGTCATTCTACTTTTTTGCTATTTCGTCATCGGTCATGACGACGTTTTTTTGATGTTCTAAGAAAACGGTCTCATGACATGATTCTTTTAGCATTTTTTAGTATAGAAAATCTTTTGAATCTCCATCTAGCCCTTTTTAATAAACTTAAATAAACTGCTCCCGCGCTTGCCTCGGGTGAGGACCGTCCACACTAACCCGAGCTGCTCCGCGCGGCAAATACCTTGCGAGGCTGCTAGCTTTGTAGGAACGTTTGTTTTTATTTTTAATATAATAAGTTTCTTCAAGTGAGTCGCAAGAAAATTATGAAAAAAAAAGTATACCTTGTTTCCTTGAATTTTTTTTTATAAAAATAGCACTATTTTGTAGTTTTTTTTTGTAGAAAAAGAAATTTCGTTTTTTTTACTTATTAAGATTTAACGAAACCTAAATTTTTTTGTTGTGTAATTTGTAAGTCAGTCACTAAGTATTGGAAGCGTTTTCATTAAAAACATGTGCAGCGGCACGTCAACAAATGATGGAGAAATATACTAATGCGTGAATCGTGTGTCAGGTCACCGATGGGCGGGTCGGCGCGCGGGAGGAAGCCGCGTCCGGCGGCGCGCCGCAGCGAGTCGGACGACGAGCCCTCCGACGGTAATGCCCCGCCGGCGCCCGACCACAGGATGTCCAAGGAGAAGCAGAAGTTCTTTAGGTTGTCCGCCTTCAGCGCGGCCGGCAGGCGCCGGCGCCGCCCGGCCGAGCCCGAGCCCGAGCCCCCGCCCTCGCCGCCGCCCCCGCCCGCCCTGTGCACCGTGTTCGAGCGGCTCGCGGCCGACACGGGGCCCGACGGCGCCTGGGGGTTCGCGGCCGAGGCCCGCAAGGCCGTGCGCGTGCCCCGGCGCCGCGGCGGCGAGCGCCTCCTCACCACGCTGTTCGACGGCCTGTCAGAGTTCTACTAAGTGCGGTCGGTGGACGTGGCGGCGCGCGGGCGGGGCCCCCCGGGCCGGCGGCGGGCCGCGGCCCCGGTCCCGTCGCGGTCGCGCGCGCGGTCCCGGCCGCGGGCCCCGGCGGCCCCGGCCCCGGCCCCGGCGCCGGCGCTGTCGGCCTCGCAGCTCGTTAGGAGCCTGGCGGCGGGCAAGCGGCGCGCGCCCGCCGACGACGCGGACAAACTGTCCCGCGGCTTAGCTCTGGGGCGCGCCGGCCCCGCGGCGCCGGCCACCAATCAGACGGGTAAGCACGGCTCTCGTGAGGCGCGGTGAAAGTGTCGCGGTGGAACTGACCGTCCCGCTCGCTCTGATTGATGGCCGGCGCTCCGCCCCCGCCCCCCGCCCCCCACCTCCCCCGCCCGAGGGCCGCGCCGCCGCCCGGACCGCGGTGAGTCCGCCTCGCGCTGTCGGGTTTGTTCAGCTTACCGTTCGGACACCGAGCGCCGATGACAACCTATTGTCGATCGGGTTTCGGCAGTATCCACACGTGCACTTTCGCTCGCGCTTCTCGTTGTTGCGTGAGATTCATTGTCGCGAGGGCCCCTCGACGATCAGTGGAGCGGCGGGTTTGGCGTGCCAAGCTTCTACCCGTCGAGCGGTCTCTCGCTTATATTCGGGTATCTTCGCGTCTCACACGTTAGAAGTTCCATAAAATATCAATACTTTTTTTATCAGAAAAAGCGAACTTACCCGAGTATCTCATTATATGTTCGCTTTGCGTTAGACATTCATTGTGTATTAACAATAAGCAAAACATTTGATTAACACATGAAAGAACAAAACCGGCAGGCACAATTTTATCATAAGTAGATCTCGGTAAACACCTAGAGGTGTATGTAATAGATACATTTCATGAGCATAGTATCATATTGTACTTCTCGCTTGTTCATATACAAAATAGCCTTTATTTTTAAGCTGCTGTTGGCCGCAGATAGATTTAACAGCTTCACAAGTTGCAAGAGCAGATGGCTCTCGTCAATGAACAGTGCAATATGGTATTATTTCGTACAAAATCGCATCACCCCGCTAGTATTGTTCACGTGGTGGCTTGCTCGCGATTTGCCCTGTATACAAGGCGGAACGTGAAGCGGGATGGCGTCCCTTTGCAGAGAGCAAGCGGCTACCGGCCGGGGTGACGGAGGCCGATGCGGAGTTATTCAACCAAGCTCGGGCTGCGTCTGCGGCCCCAGTGATAGCGGACGTGGCGGCGACTGGGGCCCCCACTGCTGCGGCCGGGGCCGGGCCCGGGCCCGGGGCCCCGCTCCCAGCCACGCCTCTCACCTCACCGCACCTAGCGCCCCGGTGCCCCTCCGCCATCGAGTTTGGACAGTGGGAGATCGAGACGTGGTACTCGAGCCTTCGTCCACAGGAATGCCAGGTAATTAATTAGTATCCTTATTCAGTCTGAACAGTGCCGTTTTATATTCTTGAATAGATGAAAACCAATCTGAGTTGTTATAATAATAAATCAGTAAATAAAATCAATCATGAAAAAATTTTGGTAATATAAATTGTAGCTAAAATGTGCTTGGCTGATTTTTTTTTCAATTTAGGCTTAATTAGCTCATTTTAGTGCCCACTTATGAAAGTATACACAGTAAAACATTCAACTCACCAAAGTAAAGTGAATTGTTGTGTTTTAAATTATAATCAAACCATCTTTTAACCGATTTCATTCTTTTTATTTCAGATTACCCAAATTGTTTCTATGCGAGTTCTGTTTGAAGTATGCAAAAAGTCGAGCGGTTCTCATGAGGCATCTGGATAAGTGCCTCTGGCGGCATCCGCCTGCCACGGAGATCTACCGCTGCGGCGACATCTCCGTGTTCGAAGTGGACGGCAACGCGAACAAGATATACTGTCAGAACCTGTGTCTGCTCGCGAAGCTTTTCCTGGACCACAAGACGCTGTACTACGACGTGGAACCATTTCTGTTTTATGTCCTAACCAAAAACGACGCGAAGGGTTGCCATTTGGTCGGCTACTTTTCAAAGGAGAAACACTGTCAACAGAAGTACAATGTATCCTGTATAATGACGATGCCGCAGTACCAACGACAGGGCTTCGGGAGATTTCTCATCCATTTTAGTGAGTGGTGGAATCTTATTTTAATAAGCTTAATATGCAGATTATTGTATTTTAGTATACATTGCTTTATTATTGATGACATAATTTTATGTATGGATTATTGAGGGAGTAGTTTTCAATAATGCTGTGTTGTTTGTTTGCAGGTTATCTACTATCAAAAGAAGAAGGACAGCCGGGCACGCCCGAGAAACCTCTGTCAGACTTAGGCCGAGTTTCATATCATGCTTATTGGAAATCCGTTATACTAGAATATTTGCATGACCACAAGAACAAGTCATTTTCTTTCGAAGATATCGCACATACAACGGGAATGCACATGAATGATATCGCCGTTACGTTTCAATTGTTAGGTTTCGTGAGGTACATACCAAATAACGACTCTATGAAATTGGGACTTTGTATAGACTGGAATAGAGTTGATAATCATATTAAAAAGTTAAATAGTAGACCGAGATTAGAAATTGATCCTGAATGCTTGCGATGGACGCCCTTATTGGCGCCTACTGTAAATCCGTTCCGATCGCCCGAGGAAGGTTCCGGCGACCAAGAGACTGAAAATGATGAGGCAGAGTTAAAGACGGAAAGCGAAGACACCGCTACAGAAAGTGAGACGCCAGCCGCTAAAGCTGAAGTTAAGACAAATGATAAAGTTGAAAAAGAAGAAACTAAAGATGTACCTGTCGAAGTTACGTCATCCGGTAGAAGACGGACGAGACCGTTGAAATACAGCGAGACTTTGTACCAAACTACGCCAACGGTAGCAGAAGGTGGTCGCAAAAGAAAACGAGATCTGAACAGAAAGATTTCTGAAACAAATGTTGAAGAGGATAAGAAAGTAGAAGATACACCAAGAATACAAAGAAGCAAAAGTGTTTCCAGAAGATCGTCTCGGGTAGTTGCTGATGTATCCGATGATACAAATATTTCAAGAAGTAGGAGACAGAGTGTAAAAGAACCTGCCTATGGCTCTGATAGTCAAGAAAGTCAGGAAGATTCTACCATTGTAGCAGACACGCCAGTATTAAACTCCGGAAAAGCGAAAGCTAAAAGAAAAATTGTGCGGCGAGGCCGACAAAGAAAACGGCAAAAGGTTAACAAGTCGTCTAAGGCTAGAACTAGCTCTCCAGCTGCTAAGAAACCTAAACTAGATGATAGCCAAGAGGAAGAAGTAAATAATTATAAAACTGATGAATCAATGGAAGAGGTGCAAAAGGAAATCGTACCGCAAATAGATCGAAATCCAGAGTCGCCAAAAGATCAGAATCACGAACAATTAGAGGATAAAGGCAAGAACTCTGAAGCTAGCTCTGAAGATTCTTCTGGGGAAGCGGATGATGAGATGGACGTTGAAGAAGGCGAAGACAGAAGAACAATACCTTGCAAGCCAGCAACACCTCGGCATATAGAAGAAAACAGCACTGATCATCACACAAGTGATATGGAACTAGACAGTATTCACATGGACTCACCAAAATCTTTAGCAGAAAAGGATGAAGTAATTGATGAAAGTTCTGCAAATGATAAAACGGAAAAGGAAAGTGTCGACACTGAAAGTAGAACCGATGTTTCTAACGTTGTGAATGATAGTGAATCTACAGAAACAAACACAGTACCAAAAGACTTAGATGAAAATAAAGTGCCTGAAATTAGAAATGGTGAAATGAAATCACCAACTAAGCCAGTTATTGATGATAAAGATACAATAGTTATATCGGAATCCGATGACAATAACAGTCAAAGTTGTCCATTACCCTCCCCTAAACCAAATATGGTGGCTCCAGTAGCTCCTAGTAATGATAAGCCTAAAGAGATTGAAGAAAACGAAAGCCCTTCTAAGGTTATACCTGTTGTTTCTACTGAGAATGCGCACATAGTATTAGATCCCAAAGTTCAAGAGGAGGTGAATATAATAAGAACTCCAGTTGATAATGAAATGGTTCCCAAATCTCGTCCAATAGAAACTATAGTCGTAGAAGCAGAATCTGATAATGCTAATTCTCCCGTGTGCGTATCACCCAAGAAGAATGACAAGTCAGTTATAAGTGAATCACCAAAACAGAAAAAATCTCCAGAAAAATTTAATATTGATATTGCCCTGGAACAGAAAAAGAATGAAATGAGAAAAGAAACAGTGATTCAGCAACAACATCAAACTATTGACGAGACAAAAAATGTCGATAAGAAATCTCCTAATAAAATCGAATCCATCATCCAGAATTTGGACCCACATAGAGAAATATCTAGTAATATCAAAAAGATGGAAACTTCTAAGTTAGATCCCTATGTAATAGATATAGACACTAGGAATAAAATCCCAAACCAGAACGTAGTGACGATAAGTAAAGATAATGAAAATCCTTTTCGTAATGATTTGTTGAATACGCGAAAGGACGAAATAGTAATTACTAGAAATATAATAGAATCCAGTTTGCATAATTTTCCAACAGCAGTGAGCAATTCAATGACAATACAACAAATTAATTCAGCTCAACAATCGTTTCTGAATCATAGAACAAATGTAAGCAAGGAATCGCAGGCGGTCCAAACAGAAAAAGTTCTAATGAAAACCAGTGAATCTAATAGAGTTATAAACAATATACCAGATTCTACTCCAGTAATAAGTAAGTCTACAACTAAACTAGAAGTGCCTCATCCCATTACATCGCCAATTATCAATCCAGTTATACCAAAAGTTCCCAATGTTACAGACATTAATTTTTTACCTCGATGCCAAAGTGCAAACGCAGCGGTGAATTTAGGTATGGAAAGGTCCGATTTGGAAAGTAATTTTGTTAATAGTAATGCAATTCAAAGTTCCCTATCTGGATCAATGAACATTGTCCAAACTTCATCTCAAGATGCTAAGAATGACCCAAATCAGAAACCTAGAGAAAAGAGCAAACTCCGTGATGTGCGCGTAAATTCCGCCCACAGCAAACTAGAGAAGACGGATAAGAAGCCTTCGAAAAACGAAACACCGAGAAGTACGCCAGAACCAAAAATGTTTTTTCCGGACCAAAGTACCAACGCACCCAGAAAGCCGGAAACGTCTGTCCCTATAAATGTGATCAACTCAGTGTCAGTGACGAGCAAGGCCGACAGTAAGTCGAGCAACGACGCACCAAAGAAGCAAGATTTTTTTAAGAAAGAGAAGTCGAGCGCCTCCAAATGTGAGTCTAAAAACGCGTCCGTGAAGCACGACAAGAGTTGCTCGGCGCAAATGAATCTCAAGGCGGACCAGAATGATTCGAATAAAAGTCTGCCCAAGTTCAAGTACGACAACGAGTTGGTCCCAAAAGCCGACTACGCGATGAACCAAATTCCCAATTACCACACGACCCACGCCCAGTACCAGTGGGCGCCGTGGGACCCGACGCGGCTCCAGGGCACGTGGGATCCGAACAGGTTCCTAGAGATGAAGAACAGCGATAAGAACTACCTGGACAAGTTTCAAGGGTTCAACCTGCCCCACCTGGATCAGATGCAGAAGTCGCCGCAGAAGTTGCATCCGAAGTACGACCAGAAGGACTTCCACAATCTCGCGTACGGCGCGCTGTCTGGTGTATACACGGGCCTGCCGCACTTCAAGGAGACGAAAAACCCGTCCAAGTCGGAGTGTTCGCAGAAGAACGAGTGCAAGCCGTCGAAGCAGTCTAAGACGACCGCGTGCCAGACTCAATGCGAGCCGAAAAAGCAGTCGCAGAGTTCGGCCGAGGCGCAGATAAAGCAGATGATGCAGCGACAGGCCAAGCACCAGGAGGCGGCCAGCTGCGCCGAGTACCGACAGACCCCTCAGGTTCTAACCTCGCCCGGCTGCAAGACGTACGTGAACGGGCCGTGCGAGAAGACCGACATAGAGAAGAAATCCCGCCAGAAGAAGGAGGAGCCGCCCAAAGAGAAGGAGGAGATGTGTGAAGCCGTGAGTCCCGCGTTGCAGTCTATGGGGGTGTACACTCCGGACTCGACGAGTAACTCGGTGCATTCGGTGCAGTATCCAGCGTGCGAGCTGGACGTGAGCCAACTGGGGCTGGAGTCGCCGACCAGCATCGGGTCGGACATGGCCTCGCCGTGCAGCATGATGCACATGCACCCGGCGCCCAGTCCGCAGTACCCGCATTCATCGATACACATACCGTCGATTATGACGCAGCCGAATCAACCGCCTAAACAGCAGAAGATTAACAACAGGAATAGGTGAGATTTGTTGCTATTTTGCATGCTGAAATATTAATATCAATCACTTACAGGTTAACGAAGTTTCTATGAATTATGAATTAAATCATAAACCCTTCAGCATAAAAAGAAACGCATTTTTAATTATTTGTGAAAAGAATTGTTTCCGTGGTCTAATGCGCTCAGCGTTGGGTTAAGATGAAATGTCGTTGCAAAGTCGTGGATTCGAATACCACGGGAAGCCAAATAGTGAAAAAAACTTGGTTTCCTTTTTTCGCAGTTTGTTTAGGACAAGGCGAGTGCGCGTAGCCGCAACAATGTGCTCAAGGCCATCGCTGATAGTGGGGACTGTCCATTTATCAAGCACATGTGTGATATCACTAGGTCTTGTTTAGTTATTAGGTACTAATATTTGATATAAGGTTTCAATGTTACTATATTCTGGATCATTGTTGTCTGATAAACAAATATTTTTATTTCTTTATTTATTTTATTGCAGGCTGAGTGTCAAAAGTAGAAAGAGGTATGTTAGGATGGTATGGACACTTGGAGCGCGTGAGTGAAAGGAGAATAGCAAAGCAGGTTTATGGTGCGAATGTGGAAGGATACACAAGCCGGGGAAGACCCAGAAGAACTTACCTTGGCCAAATTGGTCAAGTCTTTAAAAAGGCTGGGGTCCCAACTAAAAGGAATAAAAGAGCTTGTATGAAAAGATTGATGGATGTGACTGAAGCTAGGGAAGTATGTCAGGACCGCGCAAAGTGGCGTTCTATCATCTCTGCCTACCCCTCTGGGACCAAGGCGTCAGCTTTATTTATTTATTATCGCAGGCTGAATCACCTGATTGTCCGAAAAGAAGATTCCGTGCTTTGAGGGGTAAGCCCCTCGGTCCCGGTACAATCATAGGATATTGCTCGTTTACACCCACCAACCCATATTGAACCCGCGTGCTGGGTTCTAATCTTCACATAGCTATGCTGCGCTGGAAGGCCTGTGCCTTGCTTTAGGATTGTATAGGGTGGTGATTGTACTGTTGTATTGCAGGAGTACGAACCAGAGCAACAGCGGTGGTGGCAACACTGATAGCAAACTACGGGGCGCCGCCACGCCGCCGGCGCGACATCGGGCCACGCCGCCCGCACACCAACCACACGCCGCAGGTACCGGTTTTAGGGTTCCGTAGCCAAATGACAAGAAACGGAACTCTAATAGATTCGTCAAGTCTGTCTGTCTGTCCGTCCGTCCGTCCGTCCGTCCGAATATGGCAACCCTTTTTTTTCTCCGGAACTATAAGCACTACACTATTCAAATTTTGTAAGCATATGTATTCTCTTAACCGCTATTAGGTTTTGACAAGACACTTGAAAAAAAAAAACTATATTTTGGGGTTCCCCATACATAGAAAAGAAAGTCAAAAATAATTTTTACATCGTTTTTTATATGTCATAAACCGTGAACCACTATTTTTCATATTAAAGCTGTAGTAGGTGCCCAAGTAAATAAAAATTACTTTATTTTATGTTATTTGCTGCTGAGGAACCCTCCAATTTTTATTGTAAACCAATACCCAATTATACTGTTAAAACGTCACGGAGGTGTTCAATGACTCGTGGGGATAACTGTTCCTAAAATAGAAGTTCTTTTGCCTTCCCGCGATAAGACCTCGAGCCATCAGAAACCTTTATCTTTTTATCTATTATCTGAAATTTCAGAATTAGAAACAAATATCCACTGACATTGACACAGAGCTATTATCTAGCTCCATATTAAGCGAGGAGCTTGTAGTTAGGATGCTAAACAACTAAAAAACATACATATATATTTTTTGTTAAAAAAAACTTACATAGAAAACACCCAGACCATTACAAATGGATATGTTCATGCACACAAATGTTTGTAATAGCCGACGTTTCATCCATTACACCAGATGGGTCGTCAGTTCTATTGTCTTTCCGCGATAAGATCTCGCATGGCACAGTACCGCGAAAGTAGAATGCTTACATGTTTTGCATTATTCAATCCCCATCAAAAATCATTATCTAAGATATCATGAATCTATTTAAAAAATGGTATGAATACAGTTTAAACTAGTTAGCCAAACAAATGGCAAACATCTTTGTGTTTGTATCACCATGGCATTTGCTAAACGAGTTGGTATCTCCTGTCTGTTTCATAAAATGTTATGTTTTAAGGATTTTAAGGTTTATTTAGCAAATCTGCATTATTATATTTTGGGTTTTCCGATACATTGAAATGAACTTAAATATTTTTTTGATCAAACCCATACGAGCAGGGTATTAATGTGTAGTTTTTGAAAAAAGATATTGAGGTGTCTAGTATTTTTTCTTAATAAATTAAATAGTTTACACTAGAGACACATCTAAAGTTGAATAAAATGTGCCCCTCCCTTTCTGAATTCTAAAATATGGGATGTATTAAATTTGAAAAATGTATATTGTACATTACAATACATGTTTTTAAATTTTATGTTACTTGATTCTGCCGATGGCCGTTGGAGCAGACGAGTTCTGGAGTGGAGACCGCGTCTTGGCAAGCGTAGCGTAGGACGCCCTCCGGCCCGATGGACCGACGACTTGCGAAAGGTCGCTGGTGGAAGCTGGATGAGAAAGGCGGAGGACCAGGATGCCTGGCGCAAAATGGGGGAGACCTATGTCCAGCAGTGGACTGCAATAGGTTGAAGAGAGAGAGAGAGAGAGATTCTGCCGCACCCTCCACGGGCGAGTCCGATTCGCGTATGGCCAACTTTTAACTCTTCGACGGCCAGGATTCCAGTCAATGGAAAATCTATTCAGTGTTGCCACCTTAGCCCTTTTGTAGCGAGATCTAGCACCTTTTATTATAGGTTTACTCCTTTTTTTTTAACAATTTAGCCCGAAAAGACCAATCTAGCTCTTTATCACTGTCTTGAAAATATTACCAAATTATGAAGTTTTTGATACGCTAACAACTACTTTTTGCTATTTCATCTGTCATGATGATATTTTTTTAGATGCTCTAAAAAAAACGGCTTCATGATATTATTATTTCAGTATTTTTAGGGTTCCGTAGCCAAATGGCATAAAACGGAACTTTTATAGATTCGTCAAGTCTGTCTGTCTGTCCGTCCGTCCATATGTCACATCCTTTTTAGAACAGAAAATCTTTTGATGTTCAATTTAGCCAATATACTTCACAAAAAGCCTTTCTAATACTGAGGTGCAACACTGAATATTGTTTGTGTTGCTTAAGGCGTTAGTTAAACTAGTATTGTACGCGCAGGCGGCGTATCGATGGGCGGCGTGGGTGGCGGTGTAGGCGTGGGCGTGGGCGGGCGGTGGCGGGTACCAGGGCGGGTACCTGCCGTTCCAGCAGGCAGCAGCAGTACGGCGGCGCCGGCTGGGCGCGCCCTCCTGCAGCCTCGCCAAGCTGCAGCAGATGGCCGACGCGCCGCAACACACGCCCCCCCACACACACCAGGTACGCATGGACACATGGAAACCGCATGTACACATACCGGCCACCGGCGTACACCCACCGCACTAGGTACGCACATCATACATGGGAACCCACACACATGTACACACCAGCCTAGCGACGTACACGACAGGTACACATAGGAACATTAGGCACACGCCTGCCTAGACACGTTCACACTCGTCACACACGCACCAGGTACGCACATATACACATCGCACGTACACACCAGTCTATCTGCGTATACACCAGTCTATCTGCGTACACACCCGTCACACACGCATCAGGTATGCACATCATACATAGGAACCCGCATACCTGTTCACAACCTACCAGGTACGCACAGGGTACAAACCTACCGCACACGTTACACACATCGCACGTACACCACTGTACACACGCATCAGGTACGCACTCATGCACATCGGCCACACGCACGCGTTGGCTACGCGTGGTATGACTTCCCACTTACTTACACACACCACATTTATACCTTGCCTGGTACGCACACGCGGCCACACACGCACCAAATATGCACAATATACATGGGAATCCATCCGCCTTTGCCCACTATATGTTAGAATTTTCTGTGTTTGTGTACCATTCATGTAATTGTGAGCAATAAAGTGTTAATCTATCTATCTATCTAATCTAGTCACACACATACCAGGTATACATGAAATCTTACCAACCTGTACACAAGTCAGGTACACGCACGCCTAGCCGGGTATACAATACCTACCTAGTAATACCGCCTAGCTACGTGCACACGCGGCTGCACACTCACCAAATACGCACAGGCTACATGGAAATCCACATACGCACTAGGTATGCACAGGATACATGTAAACCTTAGATAATAAACTAACGGCACAATCTCACACAAAATTCTGCTCAATTCGTCAGTTGGGCTCATTATTCACGTCATTCGCTACATGTTATAATGACAAAGTAGTATGCTCGTGCTTTTAATTTTGTACTCTTTCTTTGACGCGATAAGGTCAAAATTTAAATGAATAATTTTACATTCTAACACTATATGTGTGTGTCATGCGGCTCGAAAACTTTTTGTTTGACATTTCTTCGTGATTGTGCATCTAGTTAGTTTATTGTATATACCTAACGTTACTCAAATAAATAACTTATTAAACAAATACGTATCATATTCCAGTACGCGCAGCAGTCTGGCACGCCGCCGGGCGGGTCGGCGTCGGCGCACTACCACGCGGCGAAATACTACGCGCCGCCCCACAACCAGCTCGACTCGCCCAGGAATGCGAGAAACGCTGCCAGTCAGTACCACTGTGTTATAATTAGTCAATTATCGACGATCATTAAAACGTTCCCACCGAGGGGCTCGAGCCTACCGGCATAGGGTGATTAGGCCTTAGTCGTCTACGCGGGCCATGTGCGGGTTGGACGACTTCACGCACAACCTTTGAATCTCTTCGCAGGCGTGCGCAGGATTCCTCACGATGTTTTCCTTTACCGTAAGAGCGTCGGATAACGTACATATATTTTCAAAAAAAATCGAAAAACACATTTATGGTGGCGGGATTCGAACGTCAGCCCTTCCGGTAAGAGGGCAACAGTCTACACCATTGCGCCACCGACGTTCAACTTAGTTGTTATAGTCAAAGTAATCGCCCACAAAGTAGTCCCAATATCCATGCTCTGTCCTATACAATATGTGGAGAGACACATTCATCTTTCTGTATATGATATTTTAATATATGTAGAGATCGGCCCTTAACCCAACATGTATAGGTTACAAAGTTAATAGGTG
Source organism: Leucinodes orbonalis (assembly GCA_019425675.1). Classification (NCBI taxonomy): domain Eukaryota; kingdom Metazoa; phylum Arthropoda; class Insecta; order Lepidoptera; family Crambidae; genus Leucinodes; species Leucinodes orbonalis. Next base: position 46,567 of record PQWD01010113.1, on the reverse strand, counting down.
TAGAATGCTTTCTATATAAAAAAACTAATTAGTACATTAAATTACATTGATAACAATAAATTTCTAATTTTTTTTCAAATATCAAATGATTTCATCAATATTATGCCACAATACAGCTGAGGCTCTATTAAACCTACCTCTCTGGCGCTCTACCACGCGGTCAAGTACTAGGCGCTGCCCCACAACCAGCTCGACTCGCCCAGGAATGCCAGTAAATCGACCAGAATAAAGTCCCTATTTTTCCATCCCTATACCCATGCTACAATCTACAATATATGTATATATAGTTTGAGAGACCCATTAATCTCCCATATACAATCAGCTCATCCATCAAACACATAAAGTAATCGCCCACAAAGTAGTCCCCATATCTATGCAGTGTCCTACTCACATAGACTACTATTATGAACTCCACATAACAAAAAAATAAATGTAAGTATTCTAACATCGCCCTCCCCACATTGCAGGCAACCTGAGCCCGATGCAGCACATGCAAATGGGCGCCGGCTCCCGCATGTCGCCCAACCTGAACACGCACATCATCAGCCAGTACGGCCTCAACGGGTACCGGGTGCCTCCGCAGCAACAGTTCAACAACTTGCCCGTGCAGATGATGAACGTCCAGCCCGGCGTCCAGTACCCGGGGCCTGAGCGCGCCCAGCAGCCGAATGTGTACGCGTACGGGTACATCAACCCGCCGCCGCCGCTCGCTATGCAAACGCTGAACACTACGATGCGCCGGTAGCCAAGCGACCGAGCGGAGGACCCTGGCTAGACGAGGGTTAAGCGGGGAAGTTAGTGTGTGTGAAGCTAGACAATTAAGTGGGGACAATAGTGTGTGTAGCTAGACAAGAGTTAAGCAGGGATGTAAATGTGTGTGAACTAGCTGTGAAAGGACCTAGTTAAGAAGTAAGACATCTAGCTGATGAAGAGCCAAGCGAAGAAGCAAGTGTGGGTGCTACTATGTGTTTTTATTCTGGAAGACTGCATTGGCAAAACAGAGCTGGCAGCAACCCAAATGAAATATTATAGCTCACTAACCCACTGAGGGGAATTAACACAGTCTTGCCATCTGTTGGAAATAATTAGCTACACTTGGGAAAGTCATGTGAGAACTGAGAAGTTAATGGCTATATGAAAACACATGGTGACCTAACTCTGTTGCCCTACACCTATGTTATACATATCTCTTGACTTGGATCAACTGACACTCAATAGGATAAAATCAGTTGCCAGGTGGCGATATCCTGCGTGCTCCGACTCCTAAATGCATTGACGGTTGAGGAATTTGATAGCAGTGTCTAGATCTGGACTGAAGACTAAGATATCGTGTTTGCTTGACTAAGGATGGCAGGTAGAATCTAATTGAAGGTACAGGTGGTTCTGAAGACTCGTAACTCTTGCCCACTAAACATAGTTAGCCCCCGTGAGTGATCCAGCAGTTCACGGGAACTTTCTTGGCACCGTGATTGATGGCATCGTCAGCACCACCCATGTGACACATCCCCGTCTAATACTCACTTGCCATTCCAATTGGACGCTTCTGTGACTCTTGGGTAACCATGACCAAAAACACTGGTGTGTATTATAGTTAAGGCATAGTACAAAGTGAAGCTACATTTAAGTGTCGTTTGTATATAATGTAACTGATTTATATTTAACATAAACACCACTTCAGTTGCCTTATCCTCTGTGCAGGTGACATAGTGTACTCTTCTGTTTTGTCCATGTTGTGGCAGCTTGTTATTGTTTTTGTATTATATGTAACTATCATTTCTCTGATCGAGAAAGCACTACCCCATATGGAAGCTGAATAAAGTACAAAATTGCAGATAATGTATTTAAATCTTTTTACAATAATGATGAATTTGTCAGCGAAAAGTAGCATAATTATATAGTGCAATAATATATGTGCTAGGACAGCGTGCTTTTATATATTGGCGTAATTACGCATTCGGCTCACTCTGTGAGATACTGTGATAACTGGCGTTAGGCAGTGCTCTACTGGGTGTGTGCTTAAATGTAAATTAATGAATACTTAATTTCCAAAGAGATAATGTTAAGCCTTTGGTTATGTGAAAATAAGTGCAATGTGTTTTTTGAATCCCAACATGTACTTCTGATGTAAAGATTGTTTTGAAACTCATATTGTATGTATATCCTGTTTATGTTATGTTTAGTGTGCCCACATTCGTCGTAGATATAAAAGCGTGTACAGTTGACATTAATACAGTAAGACCCAGATTGTTCTTTTATCTGTTCTTTGAAGTGCCTCTTTCTCGTCCTGTCTGCTAGTGTTCCAATGTAAGATATGTAAATGTAATGCTTCATTAACACAAGGCTTATATATATAGAGCTCGTAACTTAGAGTATTTGTATGATATGACCTGTGAGAAGTTGGTAGCGATAGTGCATTGGCGGCTCGCCGCTCGGCCGACTGGCCTAATGAAGGTTATTTTTATATTTTGTATTCCTTTACCATGGTAGGATTTTAATACTTTTTTTTTATTACGATAACTACTTTGTTTTACGCTTTGCTTAAGGATTATTTTCGTTTTATCCCAGTAATTTATTGCCAAATGTTATTAACACTGACTTTGCGATTGATTTAAGAACTTAGGTTGTAGCTTTTATTTGAGACACTCACGCGTACGTTTCATTATTAGGAGGCAGAGCGCGGGTCGCACCTCGCCGCGGTCAACAGCGCTGAGCCGGTAATTTATTTGTAAGATCTGCCCCTCTAAGGTTATGAATGTTATTTGTTACTAATGTGTAGTATAAAATATTGTAAATACGATAACAGTAAGAACATGTAGCAGGTGTTATCACACAAAATATAATTTTGTGAAAAATATGACGTTTTATTTGTGTCTTCCTCTCAATATTTGTAACAGTTACCTTGTAGATTTAGCTGTTCCAGGCCAAAAGGTGCGGAAAGTCAGTGAGATTACTGAACATAAGTTAACAACTACACTTTGGTGGCTATGCATTTAATTATCTTTGAAGGCGAAAAAATTAGGTTTTAATGCCGTGGCTCATTGGTGTAGACTGTTGCCTTCTGATCTAGAGGGTGCAACATAAATCACGCCACACGTACCAATGTATTTTCGAAATTATGTGTACGTTTTTCCGACGCCCTTACTGTGAAGGAAAACTGCGCACGCTTGCAAAAAGAAATACAAAGGTTTTGCGTGAAGTCGGACAATCGGCACTGGGCCCGCGTGGATAACTAAGCTCTCCTATACAGGTAGGCTCGTGCCCCTCGGTGGGGTTGTATAATGATCTGAGGATGATGATGATGAAACATTGAATAAATAATTACATATCCATAAAAGCAAAACATTTCTAAACGCAATGTTTTAGAAATGTGACACAAAGCTTACCAAACCAGAAAATAAGATAGATTACTTTTCTATTTATGAAGAAGAACTGATTTTAGGGATCTTACATATTTTTTGGAAACCCAACCCAATCTCACAAGCTTGTTAGATAAACACTGCCTTAACTTTTACAATTACTGATATAAACAACGAAAGTTTACAATACTTACTTTTAAAGAAATAAAACATATTTGACTTTTGAGTAATTTATTTTCCACTGAAATCTTAAAAGTTTAAAAAGGGGGACCACATATGATTTATAAATTTATAATCAATATACAACAACTTTAGTGCCAATATAACATTTGAGATCATAAATATAAGATTAAACTTATAAATTAATACAATTCAAGTAGGATTAATACCTATAAATATTTCTTTTATTATTATTTTTTTTATTTTGGAATAAGAGGTAGTATTCTTATTTCTGGATTATAATAATATACATTTTTAGCAAATCTTATTCTTAAAAATAAATAGGCTCAATAAACTCTGAAATGAAAGAATTGTACATTTATCACTAGGCTCATTTTAGCCTATATTATGCCTATAACAACCTTAGAATGTGGGAAGTCCTCATTAGAGCAACTTTAAATTCCCAAAATAGGTATGCTACTTCCACTAATGTATCAACCAACAGACCATATGCCTATTGGCTACTTACACTTAAAATATATTTTTCTGGATAAATAATATAACGCTAAAAATAAATAATAATCTGACAACTATGAAGACCTATTGGTCTTACTAGATTTATATAATAGAATAAGCATCAATTAAAAGGCTAATTGGTAAACTTATAATTGAAAAAATACTATAACTGGGTACAGTGATTGCACTTATAAATGAATAATTATTCATAAAAATTTAATCACAAACCTACAGTGATAGGGCAGTGATCAACCACAAACATGAAAATAGATTTAATGAACTTCACTGCCTCATATTTTTTTATAACAGCTGCATATACATATAATAGCTACATATTACTGGTTCAATCAAAACTGATTAGATTTGGACATATATAGGCATAGGCAAGGGCTCAGCTGTTCTTCTGTCTAAGTTGACACGGTTCCTCATGTGCTTCAGACTGTTTTCTGTCACCTTGGTGCATCCTCTCACTAGCAGACCCTCCAGCTTGGGGCTGTGCAGAGCAAGTGCCCTGTTGTAACAATATGTAATGTTAATATCTTTGTCAAAAACACCCATCATATAAGTCAATGAATATATTATTGGGAAATCTAATGTGTGTTGTATGTATGTGTGTATGTATGTATTATTATATATAAGGTTGTTTAATAACATGAGTTATTGTGGTCAGAATAGTATTGGTTAAGATATACAGTGTATATGAGATAATCGAGTATAATGTATTTTCACTTACAAGATACAGGCATAATCATGCTAAATTAAAAATATCTTACCTTACTCCTTTGTCAGTAATATCTGAACATCCACCCAAGTTAAGAAGTTTTAATGAGGTACTGTACTTAGACATTGCATATAGGCATTTGTCAGTCACCTGCTTATTTCCCTCAAGGTTAAAAGTCTTCAAATATTTAAATTTCTTAATAAATATCAGTATGCAACTTTCAGATATACATATACAATGGGACAAGTCTACATCTTCAAGCTTGCTCTGATGCAGAGCAAGCGCTTCCATTGCCCCAGTTGTGAGCCAAGTACATTTTGCCAGCTTCAAAGTTTTTAAATTATTGCAATATAGAATAACTGGCTGTAAACATTTAGCAGTTAAGTTTTTACACTGGCTAAGGTTCAAGTGGACCAAACCAGGGTTTTGGAGTAGCATAGGAATGAGATCGACGTCTGTAATCGACACACATCTGCTTAAATTAAGCACATTCAGTCTTGTACAGGTCACAGTAAACACCTGAAAATATAATGGTTTTCTCAGACTAAACATTTCAGTTGTAGAACAATTTTTAAATTATCATATCACTTACACTAAATGTATGCGGAGAAAACCCTTTATTCATCAGTTTTAAAGATTTTTCGTAAAGTACATGTTTATGATTTGTAAGCAGGTCTTTGACACACATCGAAAATTAAAACATTCACGTATAGTAAGATATGGTAATACTCTAGCAACAAGGATATCTTCCCAGTATAAATCGAAAAGTTGCGTTGTCCTCTTAATGTTCATTTTGATTTTAAGACATTTTTTTCAAAATTTTAGGGAATATTCTTGTGAATTTGTTGACAAATTTGACATTGATTTATTTTGTTGTTCGTTCCATTGTAGCAGGCTAAAGTCTGATACTATACTGCGTATTGATAAGTAAGTTATTTGTTAAGCATTTTATTTCGACTTGACTCATCATTATTAGACTCATCGTGGAAAAACAAAAGAACTATTTTGCGGGAACATATTATTTCCGAGAGCAGTGGCGAAGCGAGGCATGTGCGAAGCGAGACGTGTGCGAAGCGAGCTACTGCCCACGGCCTCGCAACAAGGGGGCCTTGCTCGCACTTACTTGGGATGAATGAATTGAAAAGACTGAACATTGACAACAAAGCCTCTAATTTATCTGTTGATTTCTAGGTAGATCTCAACCAAAGTGACTAAATACCGGTTAAATGATAAACGTCGGTACTTTTAGGTAAACCATACTGTTAAAGGGCCTCGCTAAGGCAAATTGCCCGCTTAGTTCTCACTACGCCACAGCTCGCGAGTCATTAATCATGTACTTATAAACAATAGTTAGTTAATTGTTCATCTAAGATCATGTATTTATCCTGCCGAATCAAAAACAAGATTGTAGATTTAGTAATACATACTGAACTAGACTTATATGCTTTAGAAGTTGCCACTTGTCATACAATTTACACAGAAACCAGAGTTTGAATGATCTTTTTTTTCCCGATATGAATCATATCAAGTAAACATTTATATGGAATAATAATGCATTATAGAATATAAGGACAAGTGAACGTGCGATATTGCAACAAAAAATAGAAATGAATGACGATCTATAGGCATGAACGAAATTAATAAAAAAAGTCAATCTCAACTATCGTGAAACTTAAGACATTGCGTCAACTGGGGAAAAGAAGCGTATAGCGCCAGACAACCTTTTTATAGCCTCAAGGAGGTTGGAGACGATGGTTAAGGTACCTATAGGGCTCCGCCACCAGTGGAGACTTCTTTAGTGTCTTTCACTTGGAATGATATCTAGCGGTCAAAATAGAGTACCTAGGTTGTCTCCCTTAAATATACCGCCTACAAATTTAACTTAAATTTATGAAATTAAAATTTAATTTACGAAACAAAGTTGTCCATGTTTTTTTTATGTTATAAGTGTACAGGACGGTCTGGACGCTCACCTGGTGGTAAGTGATACGCCAGACCATGACAGAACGGCATTAAAGGAGACCAACAACTGATAGACAATTATTATTCCCATCAATGCCGCACTGCGCCCATTACCCGAGACAACAGATGTTAGGTCTCTTATACCCGGTAATTTCACTAGCTACAGTGCCCTCATCTCGAAACACAAAAGTGCATAACACTCCTGTTTCACGGGATGATATCTGGCACTGCGGTGGTACCTACCTAGACGACTCAGTATCGGGTCTACCACCTAGTAAATGTACGAGTATCTATGTAATTTACTTGAACCGTTTAGGCGGCGCTCTCTGAAACTAAATTTCCTTTGGTGCTCTGCTGATGATGCTTAGAGCGTTAAACACAGTACCTCGACAGATGGGCTATCTCATACTCAAAGTTTTTTTCAAATCGGTATAGTATTTCCAAATAAACTCGTCCCATTTATAATATAACATACCTAGCAAGATCAAAGACTAAGTAGACAAGATTAAATTCAATCAAAAATGTATTATCCGTATTCGGCTTAGGCGTTAACTCGGGCAACAAAACTCTCAGCATTGGCCGAGATTACTGTTTACATTTACCTTTTACTTACCGATTGACAAAGATTTTAAATGTCAATGTCAAATTAAAATTGGATCATTATTTTTGCAATGCAATGTGTTATTTTAGTTATCATGATGATTCAAAAGTGTACGTAATTGTTAAAAATGTATTGTTTTTTCTTACATAAAACACTTTTGTGAAGTTTAATTTTTAAGAGTATATCTCAGTTAGTTTTTTAAATAGTTCTCTACATAGATATAAACTCTATTTAGATTTTTTATAAAATAGTAAAATATTTCTTAATATTATAGTTAAATATAACCATTTCATAGAAATTCTAATCCTGCCGGTATTTTAACCTGGTTTTTAAGTTGCTATATTTATTTAATATTTGATTAAAGGAGTTTATTTCAGTTTAAAACAAGACGGGATTTTCGAAATGTATATTATCTAAGGTTAAGATTTATTAAATTTACTATTGCAATTTTCGTGGGTATAAACTGGGCATGAAACAAATATCTGTTGGCCGAAAAGATGTCATCAAATTCAAAAATAGGTAATCACGGCCAATTCCGAGTTTTTTGTTGCCCGAATTGATGCCTAAGCCCGTACATATTAACGTACCTAGACAAAAAGATATCTTAAATGAATTTAAACCTACCTAGCTATACGAAGTAACGCATGTAACTAAAATACAGTTTATTATTTATAATTGTACATAATTTGATGAGCACCGTAATCTCGCAGCTGTAATGGTTGCCTGCAATTTTCGAGTTGTACATATTATTATATAGATTGTCATTGTCCACGATCACATTATTTGCACACAAATGATGTTTCTGAATGGTTTATCAGGAGGGCGGGCCATCTTTAATGTCTCTTATTAGTCCCTACACAATCATTAGGTATAGTGTTCTTGTACGCTTACTTCCGCTATCCTTATTTAGGTTATTAACTGCAAGACTAACTACAAATATTAAGGGATATTCTCATGTTATAAACCTACTACATCTGCTAGATTTTCCATATTTCATGTCAAATATCCCCTATATAGGATAACTAACATAGGCTACAGTATGCGAGAAGGCCTTGGCCCTGTGATGTGACGTTAAAGACAGATGATGGTTAAAGTAGCGGTTCCTAAGCGTCAACCTTGTCTTAATTAATTCTTTAACCGCCAGGCTTCTAGATACAATAGAACATAAATTGTTTATGATACTGTTGGATATATCCGTCTGGAAATTACCAGGTATGTATAACAATGGACGACCAATGTGGTGTAAGTGGTCGAGATGTCGGCTCTTATCCCGAACATCCGGCCGAAGGGTTCCGGGTTTGATTCATTCCCCACCGAGGGGCACGAGCCTACCCGTATAGGGTGTTAAGGCCTTACTCGTCCATGCGGGCCCAGTGCGCAGCGCCGGATCTTCAATTTTTTTTGGGTGGGGCAATAATTGAGAAATGCCGCCCCCGCCCATTTTTATTTTTTTATTTTTTATTTTTATATTATTTCACTAATTTATATAATAAGTCTCCTCTTTTATTACATTTGGACAAAGCTGTGATCAGTTTCAGAGATATAACATGAATTACATCCCCTTGTCTTACTCCTCAGTGCCAATGATTGTGTAAGCTCTTCATGTACTCGGCCTGACAAAGTAGCGCACTCATACAAACATCTTAACAATTCGATATTGCAGTAGTCTTGTCAGGCACCGTTGGAAGGAATGAAGCACAGCCCAAGACTCGATCGAATCGAAGGCTTTCTCATAGTCCACAAACGCTAAACATAGTGGTCGGTTATACTCTCCGGTCTTCTGTATAACCTGCCGCAGCGTATGTATGTGGTCTATGGTGCTAAAGCCTTTGAGGAACCCGGCTTGTTCGGAGGGCTGAAAGTCGTCAAACCTACGCACGAGACGGATCGTGATGACTCTGGAGAATAACTTGATTGGCACAATAGCGTAATGGGTCGTTAATTCTTCAATAAGGTTTTAATATCTAAGATAACTCTTAACAGATGTAAAAAACGGCAAGATTGGTTTATTTCAGTTATTTTCATACTGTAATGTCATATTGTCTACTGTTGTGGGATTCGGCTGCCGACAATATTTGTGCTAAAAGAGCTATTATCTTTAACCTTACATCGCGTGACTCTCTTAAGGAACAGTTTTAAGAAATAAATATAGTGAATGTAGCATCTGAATATATTCATGAAAATTTAATTTATGTGCGTACATATTTCATCATCTCTGCCTACCCTTCTGGGACCAAGGCGTGAGCTTTATTTATTTATTTTATTTATATTGTAACACCTTTAAGAAAAATCGTGAGAAACACAATTTTAATACTGGGAATAAAAACAAATTGCTGTTTCGGCCCGTTGGACCGACGACTTGCGAAAAGTCGCTGGTGGAGGCTGGATGAGAAAAACGGAGGACCAGAAAATATCTGGCGTAAAATGGGGGAGACCAATGTCCAACAGTGGACTGCGATAGATTGAATAGAGAGGGAGTTTAATCACCTTTCTTGAAGAAGAGCACGCCATTGCTCCTCACCTTTGGCGTCGCACCATCACCGATTCCGGAATGAAAGAGCTTCTGAACGGTCTCAAGCACTGGCGTGCCCACTACTTTCAAAAGCTCTGCGGTAAATCCGTCGTCGCGGAGGGGTCTTCTAACGCTTAAGCTGTTTCAGAGCCATCCTAATCTCGGCAAAAAAAGCAAAGTCGTGAAAAGTTACAATTTATCAATTAGTGGTATTGATTTTAATCAATATTAATCAATCATGTTCTATAATGAAATACGACTACTCGCCTCAGCTTTTTCGAAGTCACACTGGATGAAAAAGGCGTTTTATTTCCAATTTATTTTGTATATTTTTTTTAAAAACGTGGTCGCTTGATGCTATGAAAAGGTGCTAAAATGTTTATCTTTATTTTTTTTCAATTGTGGCTGTCCATCATATAAATGATATAGCTATAAAGCAGCTAAGTTGGCATCAATTAACATAGAGAAATAACTAGGTAACTTTGAAATAATACACTTCTGCCCTGGATAGAGATCGAAGAGAGAGTTTTCCTATATAGCGTCATTCCTCAGATCGCGGCTGCCTGCGCCTGCTGACCGTGATCTGCGATTCCTGCGGGCGCCTATTTAGAACTATGCAAAAAAAATGTAATGGTTGAGTAACATGCCTTATTCCGCGCTTCGGGTATCGGTCGATATTTTCTATGGCCATGAAATATCGGAACTTGTACTATTATTTATTCCGTGGGCAAGTAAGGTAAATGATGAGTGGTCCATTAGTCGGTTTGCCGCCCCCTGAACCGTGCCGCCCGGCACGTGCCCCGTCTGCCTCCCCCTAGATCCGGCCCTGCCAGTGCGGATTAGCCGACTTCACGCACAACCTTTCAATTTCTTCGCAGGCGTGCGCAGATACGATATGCCTTCACCGTAAGAGCGTTGGATAACGTACATATAATTTCGAAAATTCGAAAACAACCTCAGCCCTCTTAGTAGGAGGGCAACAGTTCACACAATTGAGCCACCGACGCTCTTCGATTTATAATACATATATCTTTTAAATTCATTAAATAGTTAATAATCGCTGTTTTATCATAGGAAAACAAGACATGTTTTTAAAAAACTATGAAATACTCACTACTTCTCAAGTACAATGAATAACGGATTGAATCTTAATAAAAAAAAAATCCACTGCATTCATACACCGCCATCTAACCCCAAGTTAAGCATGCACTAAGTATAGATAGTAAACAACTGATATACACTTAGGTACATGAATATTTTTTTGTAAATATGTACATACATATAATACATAGTTTCTTCACTATCACCCAGACCAAAACAAACAGACATGTTCATGCACACAAAATATTTATAATGCCCGGGAATCGAACCCGTCAAAATTATTGATCATACCAATTGAGTCATTATTGTAAATGTGCCCCGTGGGCATTATATGCAACATGCAGGGAATCATTTATTTAATTTAAATCTATATTGTTACTGCAAGCAGTTATTATTACCTCAGGACCGGTTTTAGTTACGCGTTCATGACCTTACAAGTTTGGTAGTGGGCTTGAAAACAACAATTGTAATAAAACTAAACAGTTTTGTTTGTTTGTTTGGAATTTTGTATTTGAATTCTTTCGATAATACAAACTATCGAAAGAGGATTTATTTGAACTTTTAAATATAGGTACCAACATGTAAGAACTGTAAGAACCGGAATGTTTATTATTAGCAAGCGTTAGTAAGATTGTAATTTTTACCTACAAAAAAATAAAAATTTCAAATAAGGAGTACTTTAATTACAGATTGTTTTAGAAAATTATACAAATTTATTTATTTTATTTTATTCGGAATACCAACAGCACTAATACAGTTTGTTGAATTACAATTAGAAGTACAAGTTATGTCTAAGCTATTTATAGGTATTCGCAAATTATACCTATAAATAAACTAAGAAGTTGGATATTGCACTCATTCGTTCTATTTTCTGGTAGTATTGTTGGTAGATTTTAATTGAATACACCATTAGACAATTAATTTTACACAATTACCATTAACAATGAAGTTGTACCGGAATACCAAATTTACAGTTGAATTGTAAAGTGACGTTATGTCGAGTCAATAAGTGATATTGATGGTCATCTCTCCATCTAGTAAAGAGCTTCTATCCCCGTTACGCGGACGCCAATGCATAATTTGTCTCAATCTCAATCATCATCAGCTCATAACATCGCCACCGAGAGGCACAAGCCTATCCGTAAAGGTGATTAGGCCTTAGTCGTCCACGCGGGCTCAGTGCGCATTGTTCAACTTCACGCACAACCCTTGGATTTTTTCGTAGGTTTTCTCATGATGTTTTCTTACACCGTAAGAGCGTCGGATAAACGTACATATAATTTCGAAAATTCGAAAAGACATCATTACATGGAGGTGTTTGAACGTGCATCCTCCACATCGGAAGCCAACAGTCCACACCTATGTTGCAGTTGTTTCCGTTCAATAAAATTCTAATAATTTAATCTCGTTAAGCACGAGATTAAAATATTACAATTTTATTTTTTATATTTTTACATATACATTTTTTTTGTTTTTTTTATTATTTTATTAATGAGCCACCGACTATATTTAATTTCAGTGTTCAATTCCAAATACGGGCCTGTGCCCTTTCAAAAGTAAGTATACACGTGCTCTGCATCGACAGAACTCAGTACATTTCATGACTTCTATTTGTCAACAGCAGCCAGAGTGTGGTGATACCGCGTAGCGGCTCGTTAAGTGATACCAAACATAAGGTTAAAGTTAAAGGTAAGATACTCGTAATTGATCATAATTTAAATTTATTCAAAATACAGCGCGTTTTCAGTGGTTATATTTTTTAAAATAATTTGAAGCAACAAAAATCCATCGGTTGAATTATTATTTGTTCTGTGGGTGAAATGGTTGAGAAGTTGGCAGTGGCGTGCACAGAGATCATGAGAAGGGTATGCAAAGTGAGTGACACTAATTGCAAAAACAATAAATACTTTACGTTTTTGTCCAAATGAGTGCTGTTGATGACAGCAGATTTGTGTTTCTTGGTTTTGTATCCTTGTGTACTCTTAAACGGCCAAGTCACACAATATTTATCATAATAATAAAGTAATCGCAGAAAGAAACCTTAGACTTGGCACGTCTTTGTCTTGATTTCATTACTTTTTAGAGATAATCAAGCAGACGCAGCTCCATCGAGACTTGGCTAGTTTTTTACAGGATGTTTTTGGTGGGATTTCACTTCTTTTCGTAGAAACTTGAATATTGGACGGCCCATTGGATGTAATGCTTGAGATGTCGGCTTCTACACCTAGGGCTCCGGGTTGGACCACTGGGCAGTACAAATATTTGTGTGCATGAACGTGTCCGTTTGTATTGGGCTGGGTGTTTCTATGTATAATATGTTTATATATTTAAGATGGCGCTGATTGAATGACAGGCGATATTTATATGTATTTAAAAAATATAATAGAAACTTGGTTTTGTACCTTCAACTACTTTTTTCTCCATTAATTTTGAGAGATATTTGTCGTGAATGGAGTGAGTGTCTATCTGTCGAAAATGCGAAACTTTGCTTTCGCTAAAGCTATAGGTCATTTAGTGTGAACTAAATGACCTACAGACTTGAAATGTTGGATTCAAAGTATGTTTTTATATCTTACTAGATGACGAAAATTTCAGCGTTCTGGTATTATCCAAAGATTCTCAAAATGATCTTTGATCTCAAATTACTAGAAATCTACTTAATTTAATTTGCGAAGTGCCGACAATCCAGTGTTAAGGTTCGCGCAAAATATTTTAGAATTACGTTAAAGATTTCCACTAAAGGTATTACAGTTTTGGAACGAATATAACTTGAATTTTGTATTCGAGAAACTTCGAGAAACTCGGATACTATGCTAACACACAAAAACGTTCTTGGAACTCGATGGCATACTTTGTAGAGTCATACTTTTCCTTAGCTTAGCCAGATTAGATATTTTAAATCTACATTGTGTTCCAAAATAAATAAAAGATTGACCCAGATTACTTCGTGTTATTCGAATTCGAATAATTTTTGTATTATTGAGTATTTAAGGGTTTAAGTAATTTAAAGCCGTTCGCAAGATTGAATGCCAGTATTTTACACATTCATTTTTCAATATTTAAAAGGTTTTAAATATTTTAAAAAACCCTGTGTATCCGCATACCTTCGGAGCGTTTCACATTTCTTTCGTCGTCTGGTCGTAACCATCGCTCCTCTTATAATTTAAGCCTCAAAATACCAAGTAGTTCCTCTAATATCTCAAAATACAAAGTAGTTCCTCTAATATGTACGGACACTCCTTTACCGTTCAGACAGCGAGGCTTTGGAACAGGCTTCCGTCGAGATTGCGCGAGTGTTCCACGGTAGCGACCTTTAAAAACCATTTAAAATATTTCCTTTTGAATGAAACTGTTAGTTAAATTTTTGGCAGGTTCTTACATAAACTTAGAAGACTTTGTTTCAATATAGATATATATATATATTTATTTTTCTTCACTTTTTCCTTTTAAATAAAGAAAAGATTTCATTTATTTAAATTGAGTCCATATATTTAATTCAAGATTATATATATGTATGTGTGTGTATATGTGTGTATGTATATGTATATATATGTTTGTATGTGTATATGTATAAACATATTATCTGTGTGGTCTTTATACTCATATATTAGATTGTGTATTTTATATGTACCTATTTTTATTTAATTGGTCATTATTTTAGTTTATTTTTATTATAGTTTTTTTATTATAATTTTAGTTAATTTTTATTATTATTTTATATATAAGTGCATGGTTGTTTGCGTCTACCGCTCTTATCATTTACCTATTGTTTGTCTGGTTCACAATGGCCTGCTGGAAGCAATCTCTAATAGAGATAAGCTAGCCTGTACTTTATTGTTTCTTACTGTATACTGTAAATGCCACGCTATGTACGAATAAATAAATAAATTTATTTTTATATATCTCTTTGTTTGTAATTTTTTATTTACGTTTGAGTTTTTCACTGGGACTTTCGAAGTTATTTTAAAAAGGGTTTACGCATGCAAGCGAGATGCAAGCAAATGTTTATTATTAAATATTTAAGACTTATTATTAATGTTAAATTTATTTAATATTCAGATTATTTGTATTCTACTGATAAAGTTATTAGTCGTAATAACCGACCCTAAAAGAGTAGGTATGATTTACATCGTCAAAAGATCCTCTGCGTCTTACAATGTCAAAAAACAAATAATATATATTTAATATCCACTGACATGCACACGGAGCCATTTAACCCAATTTAGGCAATGACCTTACTATGCATGGGTTACTAAACAGCCAATAAACAAACGTGCACATATTTTTTGTAAATAAATATATACAATATTTAACAGAAAATACACAACATGTCTCTTTAGCAAATAATATTGTCACGAGATTATATCCGAAAATAATACTAGTTGCAAAAGTATTTTTACTTTTGATTATAAGAATCACGTGCTCACCATTTTATTAAGATATTGTTTTTTTTATGAATAATCTCGGAAAACCTTCCTTGTTTTGATATGAAGTTACTTATCATAAATGTCTTTGTAACCACAAAGCTTAAGTGTAATTATAATAAATGCAGTACTTTAAATTAATTATGAACAATTACCTTCATTGTAAATTGTAGGAGTACTCTAGGTTACTGTTAGAAATGACTTTGATTCCCGAATACTGTGTAAGTAGCTGAAAGCATAATAAAATAAAATGTTTATTTTAGGCTTACCTCATAAAATTGTTAGTTTACAAATTACTTAAAATCTGTGCTAGTAAAGGCACGAAACATAATATTAATTTAAGTATTTCTCTGGTCCGGGCAATAAGTATGTCATAAGTGAAAAATTATAATAAATGTTAAATATTTTGTTTCCCAACAGATTTTTGAAAACAACCTCGGGAATCTTTCTGTGACTGTGAAAGCATGAACAATGTCTGTTTCTATTGGTCTAGGTGTCTCTATTTATATTTACAAAATGTATATAAGTTACTTAAAGAAGTATATCAGTATGTTTATTCGTTGTTAATGTTAAGAACCCATATTACAGGCGAATGCTTAGTTTGGTACAAAATGAGCTGTGTGAATGTCAGTGGATATTTATTTATGTATTATTTTCAGATGTACGTCAGCTTGCTTCTTATCCTGGGAGCTGTGTGCTGCGCGCATATTTGGCTGCGGCTGCGCTGGAGGCGCGCGACTCCTCCTGGCACACCTCCCCACGTACCCGGAGCTACCGTTCATTGGGAACTTCCACTGGTTCTTTGGCAGTGGATCAGGTAATACCAACTGGACTTTGTTTCAAATGTAGAAGATACTTCGGTAAGAATCAGCTGGTTCAATCGGAGTGATATTACGGCTTCGCAGAAAAACGGGGTGGAAAAACAAACGAGTTTTGTTTTTAGTTACAACATGAAAAAGGACTCGGTATTAGGTAAAACATATTGTCAAAGCGCATTTCGCCCACGCCAAGGTTTGACCTCCCTACGCCACTGTAAGACACTTTTTTCTTTCACCGTAAGAGCATCCGGCCCCATTATGACGTGCGAAAGGTTGCAGGTCGACACTTGATGAGTAAATAGGCATGATCCATCCTAGGCCGCATCATCACTTACCATCAGGTGAGATGGCGGTCAAATGTCTGCCTATAGTTGATAAAAAAATGGGAGACTAGGATATTTAGTGCAAAAAGGGAGAGAAACGCACTAACCTTCTATGGATCATAATAATATTAAGTATGCGTCATAAATCATTATGAGTACTTAGGTGGCGAAAATCTCCAGGACACAATGAGATGAATGAATAATGATCCCATGCAACTTGGCAGTTAGCATGATTTTCGAAAATGCGACACGGATAAGATTGGCTTTATGAATGAATGTCCCTATAGATAAAGGTTAAGTTGTGTTAGGACTAATCCAAGAACGCTGGTCTGTCTGTTTTTTAGCAATAGGTTATAACTATTGAATTTTTAACATTCCTATTTTTTATTTTTAATGTAAACTTTTCAACGGAATTAAATCTTGACTTACTTTTCAGATATTCTACGAAAACTCGACGGTGCATCAAAGATATCGGAACAGAAGAACTTGCCGTTCGTAGTTTGGGTCGGACCTTTCCTCACAATATGTAAGTTATGTACAGGACCATTACACCAGTTTAAATTAAAAATTAAAAACCTCATGAAAAAAGGTTACTATACAATAAACGAATATTTATCGATAAAGATGTGTGGTCTTGCACATAGTGTTCCAGTACAAAATCTTGTAATAAATTATTGTAGTATGTGTAGGTAAAAGACAAACCTTGTAACCATGATATAAAAAGTCTAAAAGAGTAACTCGAGTTTCTTGCCGGCTCTTCTCGAAGATCCTACTTATTCCGAACGCGTGGAGAGTCATAAAAATATATATAATAACATTGACGATTCAAAAGTACTGTATAGATTTATTTAGTAAAGATTTTTTTTCTTTCTTTTCTTTTGAACATAAACTTTTGCTTTTGTTCCGACTCAGGGTGATTTTATGATAATAGATGAATGATAATGAATTTGAGTCAAACGAAATTGCAAAATAAGGAGATTTTGACATTATGCAACTTAAATCACCAGAGGGTTACCTCCATCTCTGAAAACAATATTGCTATAACGACACGTCATCATTTTTGTACCAGAAAAGGCGAAGTAATACTATTGTAATAGTTTTAAGAGTTAGCTTTAAGCTTCCTGATTGTTTGAAATGAAAGATAGCTTCGTACTTCGGAGGGCACGTTAAGACGTTCCGCCTACGGTCTTAAGACGATAGTCATAATCATTCACCAATCCAAATTGAGCCCGCGTGGTGAGTAACGGCCAAGTCTCCAAATAGTTTGACAACTCATTTGGTGTTGCGGTTGAGAGGTCGGCCGCAACACCAAGGGTTCCGGGTTCGATCCCCGGGCAGTTCAAACATTTGTGTGCATGAACATGTCTGTTTGTCTGGGTGTTTTCTATGTATAATATGTATGTATCTACAAAAAGAATATATATGTATGTTTATTCGTTGTTTAGTACCCATAATACGGGCTTTACGCTTAACTTGGGGCTAGATGGCGCTGTGTGGATGTCAGTAGATATTTATTTATTATTATTATAGTTATGCTGTAGGGGAAGATCTGTGCCCTGAACTTTAACCCTTCGACCGCCAATGACGCCTTAAGGCGCCAAACACAATAGATTTTCTACTGTGTCTGGATTCCCGGCGTTCAACGGGTTAACAAAGGCTGATAATGATAATTATATTAAGTTCGTTCTTAAATTCTGTTAGGTCCTAATAACCGTGGCTATTTCAGTGTTCAGTGATGGTGATGAAGTCAAAGAGGTGACCAACAAATTCGTGGAGAAACCGTACTACTACAATTTCACGCGAATATGGCTTGGCGATGGAATTTTGACCGCCCCAGGTAAGGCTTGAAGATTTTATTCTTCACTCATGTTATGTAATGGGATCTTGCGACTATCTTTGTTAATTCTAAGTTAAATTCGAAGTCAACATTTATTTATTTAAGCCTTAAAAAAGTATTTCATACATTTTTTGTCCAGCGTAGCACAGCCAGCTCGGTGGACTGACACTGAAAGGATCATTTACCATCAGGTAGCTGTGTGCGCGTTAGCCCGCTATAGCATAAAAAAAGTCGCTGGTGGAGACTGGATAAGGAAAGAGGAGGACTGAGATATCTAGTGCAAAATGAACCAGACAAGACCATATATCCAGTCTAATATGTAATTTCATAAATAAAAGCTTACTTAATAATTTCTACGCTGACCGATCCGTAGCAGACGATCAGCTACTCACCACCTTAAAAAAATAGTAATCCAGGGGACACCCTGGTTAAGCTGACAAGCTTACTCAAAACCAAATTTTATTATAATTGCTCACCGACTTAGACGTGAAGAAGCAAATTACACACACATTCGTACACTCACGTACTTTCGCCTTCATAAATACACTTTAAGGCGTCCATATTATACGGTTCATCGTCATCAGCTCATTATACGTCCCCACCGAGGGGCACTAGCCTACCCGTAGACAGTGAACAGGCCTTAGTCTCCCACGCAGGCTCAGTGTGGATTCGTCGTCTTTACGCACAACCCCTTTATAGGCGTGGGCAGGTTTCTTCACGTTGTGTTCCTTCACCGCAAGAGCTACGATAACGTACATATAATTTAAAAAATGCTTAATGACTTTGGTGCAAGCAACAAGACGTGAAGGCAACAGTCCACCACGAATGAACTACCGACGCTCTTCAAGAATAATTTTCAGGATCGCTGTGGAAGCGTAACATAAAGCCTTTGGCCGGTGCATTCAACAGTGCAGTAGTGGAAGGATACCAGACAGTGTTCAATGCGCATGCGCACGCGCTCGTCTCCAAGCTCAAGGGGGAGGTGGGGAGGGGACCCTTCGACGTACTCAATAAATACCTGGCATACACCACCTTGGAGGCAATATGTCGTAAGTTATTACCTAAAATATACTGTTCATTTGTGAACATAATCTTATCATCAGCAAAACGGTCCATTGAAGGGCACATAATAGTTATGAAGCCTCTAGAATAACCTCTATGAAATAATTCAATATTATATGAAATACAAACAATGACCGAATTCCTTACATAACACACGCATGTAAGGAATTCATTTTAGACATATATTAAATTAATATCCAGTAAAAATATTCAGGATCTTATACGAGTCCGCTTTATTTATATAAAGAGGCTAATTCACTTCTGCCCTAGGGCGGCAAATTCCGGATGTGAAAAAGGAAAATACTTTATATTCTGACCTTAAAGGACCTGCATATAAGGTTCAAGATATACGAGTACTTTTTAAATCCTTTACCAGCTTATTGTGATCTATGTGATGGGGGTTACTGATATCGTACGTGACATTAAGTTACAGTAAACAGCGATTTCATTATATGTCTCACTCTTCAACTAGAAGTACAGAACGTTACTAGCCCTGTGTGTCCAGTGCAGATTGGTGGATGTTAAAGACTACAATCCTAAGATTGTAGCCCGGACCGTCGGCTTGACGTGCCCTCCGAAGCACGGAATGAATATCTCTGAATGAACTCTTTTCATAAAAGGTTAGGACCACAGACATCCGAATATACAATTAGACTGGACAAGCCGCCAAGTTTATACGCAGTCCCAGTGTCGCAATTTCTTTTCGGTTCTTACCTTTGAAAAGTTATTATATTTCTTGGTAAATTTACTGATTCATTGCGATGATGGCAAGTTACAATTGCACAGGATGGTATTTTGGGAAAAAACGGTTATTTCTTCTTATATTCGTGCGTCTTGACTCGTCTCACAGAGCGTAAACTGGCAGCCAGTGTATGCTCGTTGAGCTTACATTTGTCGCACTTAAAAACGCGGCTCGCCCCATCTCCTGTATTGGGAAATCTGTGGTTAGGACATTGATAGATAGATAGATAATTTCTTTATTTGTATCAGACACACAACATCGAAAACAAAGTAAGTACACGGTTACTACTAATACAAAACAAATCAAAAGAAAACAAATATTACACAATACATAAAAAGAAACAAATATTGCACAAAACATAAAAAAACACTGTTCAAATATATGCGCCAAGTGTGTCGTAGGGATACAAAATGGCCACAGATCAGCATTTGGTTTGCCGACAGCAAACCGCTGATTATCATCTATGACCAGCCGAGGACTTTTAAGTGAGCCTTAGAAATGACAATCGTGATTACATTAGAAATTTCATTATGGTATTAGAATACAATTAATTAATAAATTGAAATAAAGTGATTGAATAAAAATAATAACCAAAATTAAAATCAATAATTATACCTTATAATATGTATTAAGTCTGATTTATAATATGCATTCTATCAATTGTATTGTTAATTAAAATCATTACTAAATATAATAAAAAATATTTATAAATATTAAATCATCATCATCAGCTCATTAAACGTCCCCACCGAGGGGCACGAGCCTACCCGTATAGGGTGATTAGGCCTTAGTCGTCCACGCGGGCCCAGTGCGGATTGGACGACTTCACACACAACCTTCGAATCTCTTCGCAGGCGTGCATGAAGGTTTCCTCACGATGTTTTCCTTCACCGTAAGAGCGTCGGATAACGTACATATATTTTTCGAAAATTCGAAAATACATTGGTACGTGTCGGGATTTGAACCTCAGCCCTCCCGGTAGGAAGGCGACAGTCCACACCACTGAGCCACCGACGCTGACAAATATTAAATAATAAAATATTAAATAAAATAAAATTATTACATTGCAGGCAACAAAAATTGCACAAACTGACGTTTGCATATTGGATTCGAACCCACTACCTAAGGTCAAATGCAATGCCAAACCACTAGATCGCGGAGGTGTTATAATAAAAATATAATATTAATAATTATATTTAACCATCATTACAACCTAAAAGTCTACTGCTGAACGAACACCTCCCCTAATGATTTCCACGTGGAGTGATCCGATCATTTTTTGGCATATGGTACCGTATATATATTTGTATGCATGGAGAAAAAAATTATTTAAATATTACAAACATACACTTCAATTTTATTAAGATTTAAAAGTGTAATCAATTTCGATTAAAAGGGAAATGTCCAGAAACATGATACAGAAAATGGCGACTGCGTTTTGTAAAACATACATTCATAACAGCTACTACGCTTACTTGTTCTCAGATTATAAAAGACCTGAACATAAATGCTATGCTGACTGAATAATTAAGTACTCGCTCTTGACTGTTGTTTATGTTTTAAATACATTTAGCCAATGTCAATTCAAGACTATTCTTCTTAATTGTGAGACTAATGGGGAACCTTATTATGCGGCCTTGCGAGTACATTAAAGTTGTTTTTTGCAATTACCTACTCTCGTATTGTATGTATTTTGAAGGGCAGTGGAGCTTAGCCATGAATAATAATTTATTATCTTAACCGAAAACAACCAACAGTTACCAACAGTTTGATTTTAATATAAATTAAACTATTTCTATTGGTAATAAAATGCTTCTAAAACGATGCTCGATTATACGTAGCCTGTTTTCCAGAAAACAGATCCTACCTTTCAGTTGTCAAGTCTATTTTGCTAGAATTTATCTTCAATAAATTGCCCCCGTAGTGGGCATGTTAAGCCGTGGGCCCCAAATACTTTCTTAGAATGGTAATCGTTTAACAGTGTTGCCAATGCAAATTTTGAGGCCGTGTTAGGTAAAAACCCGTGTTTCTAAGGAAAAGAATCGACTTTAGGGCCGTGTCATTTCAGACCGCAATCTTGCCATTCACGGTCGAAACATCGATTCGTAAAATCGTATACGTACCTACTCTAAAAGTAAACGCTTAATTATTGGGTTAACTATACGATTAATTATTATTTGTAAAATTTGCGAAAGCCGTAGATTCTGCTTCGGCTTCAGGGTGAAGGCCGTAGTCCGTAGATATAGTGATTTTCTGACCTGAAAGCCGTAGAACATGATGATTGCAGTGGCATTGGGAACACTGAGTTAATGGTGGGTGTTAACACATCGGCATTAATTATGCGTGGTGGGCTCCCATAGCTTTGCTTCGTGAGAAGGCCTATCCTCTTCTATGGAATGTTAAAAGCTGTCGATGATGATTCAGAGACGGCGCTCGGCGTTCCAAGTATTTCGGAGAAAATCGTCAGCACCGCGTACTACAACGCATTTAACCGTGCGGTGCATTTGCTGATGAAGCGTGGATTCAACCTGCTGATGCACTTCGAGACTGTGTACCGGCTCACACCCAGCTACCGGGAGCTCGTCGACTGCGTGTCTGTACTCCACAATGTGTCTGATATAGTAAGTATTGAGGGTCGTGTGGAAATATTTTTTTAGGGGTTAAGCTCGGTGATTTGTTCGCTCGGTGTGAGGTTTTTTAGAAAAAGTCACACTTAACGAGTAAAATAAATTTAATATAGATAATTGAATATAGGTATAGGGGCTGAGGGTCCAAGAGTGGACAAACGCAATCGCTCCGTCCACTTTTACCATTTTATACATACATTTGATGCAATCGTTGACACGTCGGCTCAAGGGTTTGATTACCGGGCAGTACAGACATTTGTGTGAATGAACATATCTATTCATAATGGTCTGGGTGTTTCTATGTATAGGTAATAAGTCTATAAGTATGTAAATTTGTTGTTTATTACCCATACTACAAACTTCACGCATAACTTGGGCCTAGATGGTGCTGTGTGAATGTCAAGAGAATAATTATTTAAAACATACATTTAATGGCCGTATTGGTGGTGAAAATGAGGTAACCTGTGTATGTTATAAGGGTATAGGATGGTCAGGACGCACACCTGATGGTAAATGACACGCCTGACCACGACAGTGCGTCATTACAACTGATAGTAGACAGATATTATCCTCCGTCAATGCACACTGCGCCCGTCACCAAAAAACAAATGATTGGTCTCTTATACCCGGTAATTTCATTAGCTACAGTGCCCGAAACACAGTAGTGTATTACACTCTTATTGCACGGGTCGATATCTGGTACTACGGTGGTACCTTCCTAGACGACTCAGTGCCGAGTCTACCACCTAGTCTGTGTCTGATATTTTAAGGTAAATCGTTAGGTAACTGCTTTCGTACTCCAGACTACGTTCTAGACTAGTTTCTAGACAATGACGGAGAATAACGACAAAATTTTAAGCTGTATAAAATGTATTTTAGGCTATACAGAGCAGTGCAGGTTATTAAGAACAAAAATATATTTTTCAACAAGTAAGGTTTTGTAACGGACTCCGTAGTCTACTTCGCTTTGCGTTTGGAATAGATACTTACTAAAAGTTAATTAATTTATTTCAGATTATTAACAAAAGAATAGCTGAGTGGGAAGAAAAAAAGCGAAAAAGAGAAGTCGAAAAAACTTTCGGTAAGATTTCTTAAACAATTTATTCTTGGATTCGGGGAATTCTGGGCGATTGAGCAGTAAACCCAACGTAAGCCCAAATCGGTGTTGTTGATGTCACCAACTACTTCTCAATTAATTTGCACAAAAAGGGACTATATTTTGGTTTATTTAAGATCGAATATTTGGGTTTTGGTTTATTATTGGACGACCCACGGCAACGGTTCTCAAGAAGCGTCCACTTTAAGTAAAAAAGAAACGGTATAACAAAACTATATGGACTGAAGTATCAGTTAAGGAAGTGGGAAGTCGGAGGATGTTGTCTGCTAAGGTTCGCTCCGCGTTTTAATCAGTGGAAGATACCATCGCTATGATGCAACAAAATCCTGTGTCAATAGATCATCTATACATATACATAAAATTGGAGTGTCTGTTTGTAATATTGAAATATCGGTTTTTTTTTCCAATATTTTTTAAATATTTGTCTGTCTGTCCATTTCTCTGTTTGTTCCGGGTAATCTCTGAAATGGCTGAACAGATTTCGACGCCATTTTTTCGGCAGGGATTAGAACCTCAGACCTCCCGGTAGGAGGGCAACAGTCCACACCATTGAGCCACCGACGCTCTCTCGGAAAAACTTAGGCTCCTTTTATTTTCGAAAAACCTTTTCACAGGTACATAGGGCACAGCTTGTAGAAATAACATGTTATGTACTCTACAGAACCCAACGGAACGAAATTCAAAAAGTTTCCTGATATCCTCTTGGAGTTAGAAGAAGCAGTAAGCTGACGCCGTTACAAATTAAAAAACGAAGTGGACACATCATTCTGGGTGGACAGAAACTAACGCATCCACACTGATGTTTATCCTTATTGTCATCGGATGGAAGACTGACATCCAGGACAAAATGTATGCGGAGTAAGTAATTTCTATCGATAAATAAATATCCCCAGACACTTTTGACGACCCGTTTCGTGTTGCGGTTGAGACGTCGGCTGCAACATCAACGGTTCGGGGCTCAATCCCTGGGCAGTACAAACATTAGTGTGCATGAAAATGTATTTGTAAGTCTGGGTTTTTCTATGTATGATAGTATGTATTTGCAAAAAAAGGATATGCATAAGTATGTTTATCCGTCGTTTAGTACCCATAATACAGGCTTCACGCTTAACTTGGGGCTAGATGGTGCTGTGTGAATATTAGTCAATATTTATTATTATTTACTTACACACCGCCATCTAGTACAAACTAAACATTAGCCTGTAATATGGATAACTAAACAACTGATAAAATCAAATAAAAAAATTGAAAACAATTGGAAATCATATCAAAGTAATGTTCGAAAATCTGCTGGACCTTTTTATTGTTTCCATGTCGTCCTTCTTTTAATTATCGTCTCTGTAATTATTTGCATTAGTATTATATTGCTTAAATAAATATTAAAATAATATAAGACGTTCATTAATGTATGACTGTTTAATATGATTTCGTTTGATAAAATTTTCAGGATAAAACAAATATTTGGCGATAGCAAGCGTCCCGTGGAAAAAGATGATTTGAGCCAAATGGTATATTGCGAAGCTGTTATCTACGAGACATTACGACTGTACCCGCCTGCACCAGTAATTATGAGATGGGCAGACAAGGAATTGGAGCTGAGTAGGTTTGCTTTTTTAACTTATGCATTATTACATTGTTTTATGTATGAATTTGTAGAGGCAGTGTTTCTACATATACGAGAATGTTTTCGATTATACCATGTTGTAAAAAAGTATGGATTCGTGATATGCCCACAAAACAATTGAAAAAAGTGTTCCGAATGCAGTAAACAAAAGAGTACACCTGTACTCTCTTCGGCGGTTAATTTTTGGGCTCGGATGGCGTATCTACCTTTATATATACAGAATATCATTGGATTATACGATATTTCGATTATAGATCAGCTTAAGAATCTGTTTATGGTAGAAAGTTTGAACAAAAAAAACCTCTTTAACCTATCGCAGCCCACTGCTGGACATTGGTCTTCCCCATTTTGCGCCAGACATCCGGTCCTCTGCTTTTCTCATCCAGCTTCCACCAGCGACCTTTGCAAAGACATTGGTTGAAAAGAAACTTTGAAAAATCTACATCTGTGGTTAAAAACAATAACTTAAACGTTTATATAATTTCTTCCAAAAATAAGAGTTATATTTTTACTGTTTAAATCAGATGTAAGCACAAGCACTGCGCACTTTCTCTTCTATAGCACATATTGTATTTGTAAATTTGTTGATCATTTGTTTTGCATGATATGTATTCTTCTTAATCTGTGCAGAAAGCTGTACGATACCAAAGGGCACAGGTTGCGGTATAAACGTATGGGGCGCGGGACGGTCTCAGCGCGCGTGGGGCGCTGACGCTGAGGAGTTCTCCCAGAGCGGTGGCTGCGAGCCGA
Source organism: Leucinodes orbonalis (assembly GCA_019425675.1). Classification (NCBI taxonomy): domain Eukaryota; kingdom Metazoa; phylum Arthropoda; class Insecta; order Lepidoptera; family Crambidae; genus Leucinodes; species Leucinodes orbonalis. The sequence continues at coordinate 20,315 of PQWD01010113.1, read as the reverse complement.
TAGCCCCTGCCCCGCCTCCTCCTTTCTTGCCTTCAGCTATGGCGGAGGCGTGTATAGGTAAATACGCTTTCGTATCATATATATACAATATATTATTATATATAATATATATATATATTATATATATATTATAATATATTTGGTGTTGGCGGTTGAGACGTCGGCTGCAACACCAAGGGTTCCGGGTTCGATCCCGGGCAGTAACAACATTTGTGTGCATGAACATGTCTGTTTGTAATGGTCTGGGTGTTTTCTATGTATAATATGTATGTATTACAAAAAATTTATATATGTATGTTTATTCCGTTGTTTAGTACCCATAATACAGGCTTCACGCTTAACTTGGGGCTAGATGGCGCTGTTGAATGTCAGTAGATATTTATTTATTATTTATATATTATATTATTTTTATATATATATATATATCTATATATTATATATATATATATATATATATATATATATATATATATATATATATATATATATATATATATATATATATATATATATATATATATATATATATATATATATATATATATATATATATATATATATATATATATCCATCCATCCATTCTGGCTGGCTTCCGGGTCCATCGTAGTACACTGCTGCAGACAGGTCTCCTACAGTATACGCCAGATATACCAATACTCAGTTATCCTCTAGTCCAGCCTCTATCAGCGACATTTCGCAAGTCTTCTATCATCGAGGGCGTCTCTCCTTCCTCGCCTTCAGCAACTGCGCCAGTGGTTGTAAAGTAAGCACACATTAATTTCATCATTCTTGATCTAAAACCAATAGCCGTTCACTGCTGGACATCGATTTCCACCGTCGTGATAGCGTGACTTCGTTATATTATTTTGCAACAATGTTTTGGAAAAAATAAAAAACTTTGATTTTTTTTGATAATATTGCTATTTATTTACAGGTAAAAAGTATGGCATAGCGATACTGAAGACGATGTTGGCGTATTGCCTTAGGGAATTGAAGTTTCAATCTGATGGAGAAAACTTGGTACTGGCAATCGACCTCATACTGAGGCCTGTCACTGGACACCACATCTCTGTAGATCTTCGTTAACCACCTTTGATAAACAATAAACTAGACGCACAATCACCAATGATGTAAAAAGTATGGATTCGTGATACGCTCACTAAACAATCGAAAAAAGTGTTCCGAATGCAGTGACAGCACACATACACATATTTCGAATTTCGGACACATTTACCTAAACAAAAGAGTACAAACTGTACTCTCTTCGGCGGTTCGTTTTGAGGCACAGGTGGCGTATCTACCTTTATATTACAAATATCATTGACAATCACGAAGAAACGTCAACCATAAATGACCGAGCCGCTTGACACTACGTTGACAGTCAATATAACATAAGTCAACGGTTGACTTATTGTTATATCTATGACATAAAATTATTCATTAAAATTCAAAATTTAACTCAACTCGTCATTCAGATTTAAAATTATTTATTGTTGCGTCGGTGTTTGAGTCATCACTCAAACTGAAAAATGTTTTATTCAAATAATTCATTACATGACACTTTTGAATCGACAATAAGTTATTTTTAATGAATCTACCACCGGTTCGGGAGGTTGTTATCTACCGAGAAGATACCGTCAAGAAACTCGTGTAGTTACTCTTTTTAAAAAAATTGGGGTTTACATGGTTCTCATTTCGTTTCAAAATTTATATAATACTATGGTTATTACCATAGGTTTTTAAATCAAAAGGATACACAATGAAAAGGACGAGCATACTACTATGTCACTTTGATATGTAGCGAGCGACGTAATTATGAATAAGAAATTTTGCACATCTGACGCGACGGGCAGACTTTTGCTGCGGACACTTTTCGAGTGAGATAGACCATCCAGTTGTTTATTGTTTATTTAAGTTACCGACCTTATATTTGACCTTATATTTGTAAGAATAATAAATAAATAAAAATATCCACTGACATTCACACAGCGCCATCCAGCCCCAAGTTAAGCGTTAAGCCTGTATTATGGGTACTAAACAACGGATAAACATACATATATACTTTTTTTTTTGTAAATACATACATATTATACATAGAAAACACCCAGACCATTACAAACAGACATGTTCATGCACACAAATGTTTGTACTGCCCGGGGATCGAACCCGGAACCCTTGGTGTTGCGGCCGACCTCTCAACCGCAACACCAAATGGTCGTCAAGAAATATCATCATAATTTATTTAGGAACAAAATTAAAATATTTTACTTTTAAAGCTGCAAGTACTTACGAGAATTCTAATAAATCAAATTAAGTCTCATTTCAAATGAATACTTAATTATTTACTTATTCGTACCCATTTTAATTACTAAGTAAGAGCAAAAATAAGTCATGTTTAACATATATTAAGCATCTATCCATAATTAATTAAGGTGTTTACTGTAAATTATAATTCATAAAATTGTGAAGATAAGTCGTTTTAATAATAAGTTACATTTAAATACACAAGAGTGTTTTACTTTAATTACGTTATTTTACGGAGAAATTCTAAAACGTAGCTACATATTATTCAATGTCTAGACAGTAATCTCTTTAAAACTTATTTTTAAACGCAAGGCTTTAAGGCTTACGAACGTCTAGAAAAGTCATCTTCGTTTAATGTCTTTATGCAAACGAAAAGTTTATTTAATTGTGGAATGCAAAGCTGTGCAAGCTCAATAAATTGACTTAACGTCACTAATTCAACAGACAAAGCTAAGCATGGCAGTGTTGAATGGCGTCATCTGAAGACCATTTCATAGTCTTCTGATCGCTATCCAGCGTAAGTAATACAATCATATTTTTAATGTCAAAGTTCTGCCAGTTGCAAGCGTACAACGCAGCCTCGAAATGCAAACTTGCATAACTCATTGTGGGAAACCTGCGCACTGTGATGAAATTCAAAGTTGAAGTCGGCCAATCCGCACTGGGCCCATGTGGACGGCTAACGCCTATATATATATGTGGGGACGTATAATGAGCTGATGATGGTCATGATCCATCACCCGTTGTACAATCCAGCAATTCATTGCAACTTGGAATAACGCGTAGGGCATCTCCAGAAAAATATTTTCTAGGCCTCCCAACAGCTCTGCTATCAACCCGGGAATTTACAGAAGAAATTCTTAAATTATAGCACTTCGTAAGACCTTTTCCAATAAATGGAGTAGCTGAACGTTGATTGCATCCTTCCAAATCATATCTCTTAATCTCTGTTTGATGATTTCGTTAGGTTTCTTTTTGTAAGCAATGTCGATAAATGTGCCGCGGCTGAGTGAAGAGAAATTGTTTTTCTTGTAGAAGATATTAGCGTCGAGCTCAATATAACGAAGCTCCTGGCTGAGGGCAATCATTTGAGCTTCGTAACCAGCTAGTACGATCAAGAGTGTGGTCACGGTTGCAAGTACATTACATAGGAACTACACACTAGCTAACAATAATGCATATGCAGTTTTCGTAGTTCCAGTTAAAACGCACCGATATTTATTACAAAAACTTGTTATTTTACTTGGATATAAAAGTAATATCGAAACGAAGAAAAACAAGATTTTAGGTCACAAATGTATTGTATGATAACTGTAAGCTATAAATAACACGAACGTTACTACACATGTTGCTAGCAAGTTAAAGCGTGCATGTCTATACGTAATAAATAGTTTTGCCTATACAATCTAAACTCGATACATTCGTGATCATACATGTAGCTATTATGCTAACCGCCATGTGTTGACCCCAGTGCTGTGTACGCTGAATAATCGATCTAATGACAGTCATTAAGCATTTGAATTTCAAAGTGGCCATACCACCCGCTGATAAAACGAGCGTCTTTTGGGAATTTTGGAGCATCAATTGTACAGTTTTCATGTTGGCTACATTGAAGTTCTCCCATTTGCAATCGTATACAGAATTCTCAAACGTCTCGCAGGCGTCCATCATTCTCTGTCCAAGCAAACAGTCCATGGCCACTTGCATCAGAGCGAATGGCATCTCTATATACGTGTTTTCTAGACCTCCAAGCAATTCAGCTATAAGTCCAGTTATAAGTAGCACGAACTCCAAAGCGATGGCACCACTGAACACGGTTTCGGTTTGTTTGATAAGATTGATATTTGTAGTGTGGATTTTGATTATATATTTTAAACGCTCTTTGATGTATTCATTAATAACAGTATTTTTGTCCTTTTCTTTGACGTGACTAGATGCAATGGAATGATCGGCTGTGGTATTGATGTGGTTATTTTGTAAAAATCCTCGCATCAGTCCAGAGATGGATTAGCTCCTCACCGAGGGCAAGCATGGTAGCTTCAGTATAACCAGTTAATACAATGAGAAAGGCTGTAATGTTCGCTGGAAGGTAGCAGGTACAACAAACACCAAGCGAGGCTAAAAAAAAGTTATTTCATAGTTTGGAGATTCGAACATCGGTTCCAGTCCTGAAACAAAATGGTATTGAGGGTTTGATTTATTCCTTAATTCCTTTACATTTTATGGTTAAAATTAAAATTCATACCATAGATAGTAAAAAGGTCCTCCAAGACATGTCTACCAGGCATAACTATAGGCTTAACTATATAGATAACGCCATTGCCAATAATCACCAACCAAAAGATGAGGGCACGTTTTTTGACAATCTCAAAGTGTTTAGGAGATTTCTAGAGAAACGACAATCGCGTTGAGTTAAAGCATCGCACGCCAGGTATCCGTCTACTATCTCCCTCACTTTTCTCCTGTAATCATAAAGCAACAATTTGTCATAATAAGTTTGAAATAATATCTACAATCATACAGGTTGTATGTATAACGTTACATTGCAGGGCATAGGCCTTCCCGCACAACATGGTATTGTGAGATTCTGCCGTAACCCACCATTAGATCCTAAATTGAGTGGACCTAACAATAATTAAATCTTCAGAGAAAGGCAAGTCATTCTTAGGAGAGCAAAGCCACAACCAAACTAAGCCATATTAAAGCGACATTCACTATTACAGTCATTCCATGAAGTTCGAAACCACATGCCTCGAGCTTAATAGTGATCTTCCCGATCAGATCATCAGACCAAGGAGGTGGTTGTAAATTACTTCTGAACCTATCTCAGTCCACTGCTGGACATAAGTCTCATTCTGTGCCATTCCCTCATTCCGGCCTTCAGCTTTTCTCATTCAGCATCCACCAACGACCTTTCGCACCTTACGCTGCGCTTGTCAAGACACGGTCTCCACTCCAGAATTAATCTGCTCCAATGGCCATCGGTTCTGCTACAAGGCTATTAGTTACTGAATCAATATTTATTTAACGTACGACGTACTCATAAAAAAACATAAAATATAGTTTGCACGGTCCAATTTCGCTGCTGGTGCCGAGAGAGAAGACAATCATGGCGGCGATGACGTCTCCTGTCTCCCTGCACTTCCAGAATACAAACCACAGCATGGACACCATGTAAACGTAGAAGTAACACAGCGCTACACTGCAGGTTACAATGTAGAAGATCATGGGGATTTCTGGAAGAAAATATACCAGTCAATGCTGCTGGAGAGGATGCTGAAAATGTGGATAAAATGATAAAATTTTAGGAATGGCAGGTAATTGGTTTCTAATTTCGCAAGTGGTAATGGAATTGCATTTTAAAATTATGAATTGGGCAACCTGTGTATCAGAAGACCATATTGATAGTATATATCACAAGCATATTATGACCGAAATTCTCGTTTATAGCTGCTTGCTCTGTTTCCAAACCAAACTGAAACCTCCACTCGGATATTATCAACACCATAATTGGTTTTTAATTCAATCAATATAATGCCTATCTTGTCTCTTCCAATGTACTGGAGATATCTGATTAAATTTCTTATTGTTTCAGCTATACGTATTAATGAAATTACAAAGGCCTTAATAAATTAGATTTTATTCTAATTTTACGCATAGGATTATAGTATAGTTACGAGTATTCTTGTCACTGTTATAATACATTACCTGGATTTATACTTACTTTTTTTGTTTCTGTTATCAATATTAAGAGTCAGTACTCTTAGCAAAGAGGTAACATTTCCAAGCATGGTAGGTAAATCACAATGGTTCAGACCGAATTTTCTAAGCTTCTCCATTTCAAATTTTAATTTTAATCTTCGCCTAAGTCTCTTAATATTGTTTATGTAAATGTCTTGCAGTTTAAAAGCTTCGCTTTCACTAAGCTAAATGGGAGTAGTTTTAAAAACTAGGGAATTAAAATTCATAATTGTATTCTTCTAGTAATTATACGTTTTCGATTAGTGCAAGAAAGTGTTGTACCATTAAGTATATTAGAGTTTTCAAGAGTATAGATACTAAGGTGCAATTCACACTTAATTGATCTTTAATAAATTGTTCCTTGTATCTCACAAGTTATGACCACATTTTCGGGGTTTGATCCTACCACATCAGCACTGAGTAAATCCTGCCTAAGAATATTTGACTAAAAATAACTATTATAGCACAGCGTCCAAAAGTAAGTCTTGGCCTCTGAAACGAGAGACTGCCACCGGTCTCTATCCTGCGTATCCTCTGACCAGTTTTTGACTCCTCAGATCAGCCTCCACCAAATTCCTCAGCGATGTCAGGGACGACCGACTGGGCAATGTCCTCTGTCGTAAGATAGGCTCTCCCATTCTGAACAAATGGCTGAGCCATCGGAGGCAGTGAGCTAAAAATATTTAATCCTGCTTAATTTTCCTAAGACAGAACGAGTATAAAGTTAATGATTATGAGGTTTTGAAGATCTTCAAAACCTTCAATTGAAGTATCTAACCAAGGTCATCAGTGGACAGTACAGATAGATGCCCACAAAGGTAATAAAAAATAGGCTTTTCGTTTCCTTTTGGCCATCCAATTTTTATTTTATAATATTTTATGGGATGAGACCTAAAAGGTTCTAAAGACCAAACGTCTGCCACCTAATGTTATTGTGTAAAACGTCCTACATGCATTATTTTTGGGTTTTTATTAAATTTACTCTTTTTACTGTACTCAGAGAAGTGTGAAGCTATTGTACGACTGAGGTGACAAAATTTAATCAATAAATTATTCAGTATACCTAGTGGACAAGTTTTTAAAAGACATTTGACAGTTTAATTGCACATTCAACCTTCCGTTGACAGTTTAAATTATAGATGTACGGGTTAAAAAACTAAACACATCATACACGTACTTGTACATTTAAGATATAGGTAACGCTGTTTAAACTATATTTTAGAAAGATAGATTAACATATATGTAACGTCCTACACGGGTAGGCTCGTGCCCCTCGGTGGGGACGTTTAATGAGCTGATGATGATGATGATAACTTATCTTTTGTTATTTATTACCTTTGTCGTCGATATACCATGTATTCGTACAATAAAAATCGGTTCTTCATTCAGCGCCCGAACTGTAGGGCAGTGGAATGAACTTCCTGCGTCTGTATTTCCTAATACACAGTTTAGGGGGTTTCAAGGCAAGACTAAATAGGAATTATTTAAGTTTGCGTGATACATTAGGCCTTTACTGCCATCTCACCTTATCAGGTGAGATGGCAGTAAAACATTCTCAAATTTTAATTTAAAAAAAAACATACTGTTTTACATATATATTTAAGTTCATAGATATCTTGGATACTTATAATATTTACTAATATAGTGTTACGTCTTGGTACCGTATACAGATTGTATGTTACTTTGAATGTTTAAAATGTATGAAAACGGAATTTGTTTTCCTCGTAACTTCTCTCGGTCTTGCTCGGTCAGGCTGAATCTTTCAGGAGTTATTCATTATGCTACAGAGCTACATGACTTTTTACCTTGACCCGTACGGTCCATTCACAAGGTATGAAATAAAATTGCATACTTTAGTTTAAGATTCTCTTCAAACTGCCTTTATTACACCATTTTGCGCCATATATCCCGGTCCTCCGCTGTTAGTCTCATTCAATCCTTAAGAATTATTGAGATAACGAATCGGGTCAAAATGGATTTATTAAAGGAACAACTTCCCAAGTTTAGTTTCAACAAGTTAATTGGAGTCACTAATGCGCGTGGCAGCCAATCTCACGGTTCAACAGCGCCTTGCGCTTGTTTGCTTCCTACATGATTGATATAACTATGACCACAGATTAAATAATACTAACTGTATTACAAACTTGTTCGAAAACGTGGAAGTATTTGCGATAGGTAGGTACTACCGCAGTGCCAGATATCGTCCCATAAAGTGTTCTTGCGCTTCTGTTTTCGGGATGAGGTAGCTAGTAAAATTGCCGGGTATAGAGACCTAATATCTGTTGTCTCGGGTGTCGGCCTCAGTGCCGCATTGGTGAAGAATAATAGCTGTTTATCAGTTGCTGGTCTCAGTCAATGCCGCTCTGTCATGTTCAGGTATAATTTACCATCAGGTGAGCGTCCTAACCGTCCTGCACTCTTTTAACATAACAATATAATCAACTATTATAAATTGATCGAACAATTCTCACGAAATGCATTACATTTGCGATAGAATCAAGTATTGGGTATCAATAATGAATTAATACCGACCTACCTACAGATCCGACTAGCCGCAGTATTGTCTGCTAGATATTGATTTTCAGCTGAAAGTTCATTCAGATTGCCAACATCGGAGTGAACTTTTATTATTATCAGCTCATTACACGTCCCCACCGAGGGGCACGAGCCTACCCGTATAGGGTGATTAGGCTTTAGTCGTCCACGCGGGCCCAGTGCGGATTGGACGACTTCAGACACAACCTTCGAATCTCTTCGCAGGCGCGCATGAAGGTTTCCTCACGATGTTTTCCTTCACTGTAAAAGCGTCGGATAACGTACATATATTTTCGAAAATTCGAAAACATTGGTACGTGTCGGGATTTGAACCTTAGCCCTCCCGGTAGGAAGGCGACAGTCTAAACCATTGAGCCACCGACGCTCTTTCCGACGAGTGAACTTTGAGTGGTGTGAATTATTGGGCGCTCATTCAATGTTCTTATTTAATTAAACCCACCGACATTAACACAGCGCTCTTTAGCCCCAATCAAAGTATCTAACCTGTACTTAATAAGGGTAAAATAAGTCCCCACCGAGGAGCACGAGCCTACCCGAATAGGGCAGTAGCTTTAGTTATTCATGCGGGCCCATTGCGGATTGGTCGACTTTTCGCATAACCTTTGAATCTCTTCGCAGGTGTGCGCAAGTTTCCTTACGATGTTTTCCTTCACCTTAACAGCGCCGGAGAAACATGCATATATTTCGAAAAGACATTGATACTGGGTGGAATTTGAACCTGTATCCAGGTCCGTAGGCAACAGAAAACTTCAGTGAGCCACTGAAGCTTCCGAGCTTATATGAGTAGATTTACTTACTTTTTATTAATATTGGCGTAATAAACATAGAAACACCACAGCCAATACAGACATGTTCACACATTGTTGTCACAAAAGTATGCAATGCCCGGGGATTGAAACCGGAACCCTCGGCCTTGGTGTAAAAATCGAATTTTCTATCATTACATGTCAGGGGTTGTCAAATATTTAAATTTGCAAATGATCCTGTTATTTAAAAACTATGTTTAAAAATATATATTGTGGCTAGTTTATGCTGCTTGCAAAGATTGTGTATACCAATTTGAAGATTCCTACCTTGAAAACTCCTATATAACCTTTCGCCACTTTTTCGAAGGGGTAAGGGGTAAATATAAAAAAAAATGTTTCATATAATTTTTCACCTCCCCTTTTTAGGAAGTGGAGGGTTAACAAGAGACAAATAGTAGACTATTTTACTGTCCATCGCTTCAACTATCTTCACTCAAAAATTACGCCAATTTGTCGCTTCCCCATTCTCTGCCAGATATCCCGGTCCTCCGCTTTCCAGCCTCCATCAGCGACATTTCGCAAGTTGTCAGTCTAACGGGCCAGTGGGTGACCTACGCTACGCTTGCTTACGCACACACGTTCACATTAATATTAGTTATGGATACATATTTGGTTTATTTTAAGTAGACTCATCCTCTTTATACTCATGCATAATACCTCAACCCGTATCACTGAAATCAATTTCCACCTCATTAACACAATTGCGATGTTTTCGTTAATCTCGATCGAGTCTAGCTCATTGAACTGAATGACTCGCCTTGAATGACATACGCTATGTCAGGAAATGATGACAATCAAACCATGTTGGCAGCGTGCCCGTTAGTTGGACTTACTGCAATTCAGACTATCACTGTGAATTGCTCTGGGGAATCCATACTAATATAAATGTGAAAGTTTGTCTGTTTGTCCGTCTTTTACGGTAAAACCATTTAGATCATTGAAGAGCTGTGTCTAGCACACATGTGTTGTGCAGAGTCATCACTGGTATGATGGATATAGTACTATGTCTTGAATTGTTGCTTAAACAAGACATCACTCCTTGTTAAATTTGAGCGGACTTAATTTCTTATAAACTTATTTTATATCTGAGGGGGACCGTCTGTTAATTTCAACTTTTCCATCACCATATCTGTTATGTTTATATCTGGATTTCAGATTTAACATACTCATAAAAATGTAGCAAAAGTAAAACTAATGTCAATATCAAGTACATATTCCTATTTATTTATTTCATACTGCTTGCGAATAATGAGAACACTCAAATTATCAACAAATTCATCAATTACATATATAATATACCCATCTAATCTGTTTTCCTCCACCAAGTTTATTATTTATATCGTCACTTGTCTAAGTGCAGTATAACGGAATAAATTATCCTAAATACGCTCTGAAGGCTTCTGAAACTCAGCATAGTAACGCCTCCTGCCGACAGCTGCATAGTCTTCTGCGACATCTGCAGTATCAACAGTACCGTTTTCATATTAGCCACGTCGAAGTGTTCCCACTTGCAAGCATACACTGCGCTTTCGAAAGCCATGCTCGCATCCATTAGCCTCTGTCCGCAGTAACAGTCCATACCTACTTGGAGTAGAGCGAATGGTATTTCCAAATAGGTGTTCTCCAATCGACCAAGTAATTCTACGATTAGGCCAATGATAGTAGCAGGAATCCGCCGCAATTGACCCTCGTATACCATTTCCACACGATGCACCAAATTTATGTTTGTTGTGTGTATTTTCACTATTTCGTGCAATCGCTTCTTGATGTATTCATTGATTCGATCTTTAACTTTAGTGTTACTGTTTAAAGGTCTTGCACTTGATGTTGAAGCTAAATTAGTAGTTCTGTGGACATTGAAAACCTCCCGGTAGTGAGTATCAGCGTCGTTCCATAATTGGTGTATTTCCTCGCTCAATGCCAACATTTGGCCTTCTGAATATCCGGTTATTATGATGAGGAACGCGCTGATGTTTGCTGGTAGGTAACATGTGAAGATAACACCTCCGGTCATAAGGAGAAACGATATTTCGTAGTTCGGTGTCTCAAATGTCGGCTCTAAACCTGTGGGATAAAATTTTATGCTTTTCTAGATTTTTTGGAATATTAATGACATTCGTTTTAACCCATTCAACACCGAGAATCCAGACACATTATTTTCTGAATACTTAACCAATAGTTAAGATATAAACAACCATAATTGTCAAGTAATTTTAATTTTTCTACGATAGACTTCAAGTGGAAAGAAAAAAACTTCGATTCTGTTTTTTAATCCTGACCGAATAATCTCAGTTGTTCGGCCTGGATAAAACATTTTTTTTCAGCATTGATTTGGTCAATAAATATAAGGATAGAATAAGATAAAGATGGCAGTCGCATATTTTATGAATTAACGCCGGCTTAAGACTCGCCTGATGATTCAGGAAAGATTGTCGGTTTTTATATGTCGCATTGAATCAACAAAGAAATCTTATACTAACTTAAAGTTAAAACTCAAACTTAGGATGCATAAAAAAAGAAGAGAAGGAATTATTACCGTAGATTATAAATAATCTTCCATCAAATGCCTTCCGGACATCAAACAAGGCTTAATAAAGTACACAACACCGTTCCCTATGATAACCATCCAGAAAAAGATGGCGCGTTTCTTGACTTCTCTAAGTTTCCTCATTAAGTTTGCGGCAAATCGGCTTCCAGGTTTCACCATCTTATCGCAATCCAAATACAAGTCAACCAGCTCGCACTTTGTGTCTGAAATTGAACTTGATTATAACTAGAAAAAAAAAATTAATCCTTTAATTGCCACGATTCCAGACAATAGACAATTAATTATCTGTTGGATATACCGTTAGCAGCGGTTAAAGGGTTAACATTGAAATACGAGTATAAGTACAAAAGGAAATGTTCTCATCAAATCTTTCAACAGGTATTACTGATAAAACTTGTGTCCAATATAATAAGTGATATGACATTTATAAATATGAAACTGTTAAATTTTCTTATTACATTAAGTGAATGGGCGATCAGTTCGCTCACTTGGTTGAAATAGTACGTCTTCAAGACTGCGTCCGTCATGGTCAGGCGTATCAATTACGCCTGAATGACAGTGTTGAAGGAAATTAAAATAGTTGGTAGTCATCATTTCCGTCAACACTGCCCTGCACCCGTCACCTGAGACGACAGATGTTAGGTCTCTCATCATATCAACATCAGCTCATGAAACGTCCCCACCTAGGGGCCTACCTGTATGGGGTGATTAGACCTTAGTCGTCCATCCGGCCCATGCGGGTTGGACGACTTCACACACAACCCTTGAATTTTTCGCAGGTATGCGCAGGTTTCCTCAAGATTTTTTTCTTTCACCGTAAGAGCATCAGATAAGTACATATAAATTCGAAAACTTGAACACATTGTACGTGCGGAATTTAAATCTCAGCCTCCCGGTAGGGAGCTAGTCCACACCATTGAGCCACGACGCTCGTTAGGTCCATGTAGGTCTCTCATCGACATTTAACTAGCTACAGTGCCCTCATTAACTTGCCTGTTCAGGAACATAGTGATCAACTTAGTTGTTCCGATCTCGCTGGATATGCCAAGGAAGCGACCACCATAGCCGGTACCAAGTCGCCGTCTGCCGGCTGCGCCAGGCGACAAACCATTGCAGGATATGAGAAATACGTAAAGTAGCTCGCGGCTATCACCAAACATATGACGTAGATTGCTACGGGAATCCTGGAATCATCATGATCATCAGCATGTTACGGCCTACTGTAGGCCTTACCACTGGAATAGCGTACAGCCTACTCGTATGCGGTACTACTACTAAATGGATTTGGATATAGAACCCTTGGTAATGTATGATCTGAGCTACCTATTCGAAAAGTAGTATCTTTGAGAAGAGCTGACAAGAAACTCGATAGTCACTTTTTTCAACTTTGTTATACGATTAGTATTGTCATTTATCTACGAGTACAATTATATAATTTATTACAAGGATTTAGTGACTGCACTATACGGCGAGAAAGGCCACACATCATTACGCAAAAAAAATAAGCTTACTAAGTTGTATCCTTACTTTATGAGGGTTTGCCTAATCTTTGATTTAGTGTTTTTTTATTTTATTCTATTCCTTTTCGACAAATTTTCCTATTCATTAGCTAAGGGAGATTTGGATCAAAACACAAACCTAATACGGACGGAAGTTTGCAACAATTTACAATTGTTTAACTTTATTAAGGAGTTGATAACTTATTGGTGCGCAAGTCAAGCACCTATTGCAACGGACGTTCATTGGAGGGGTGACCGAAAAATATTATACCAGACCCTCTTTGCAACACACCTTTCCTCAGGACCGTAATATAATAACCAATAATAATAATTGTAATAATAATAGTTAACGCAGTAATGGCGTGATCTGTGTGGAAATCATTAGTCATGCTCCGTGGGTAGCAAAGGCCGACTCGTTCTAGGCCGTCTCCCGGCAAGGAAACCGAGGTTTAAGTACCACTATGGGACGCCCTTACGCTCGTTGCGTAAATTTTAAGGCTGAGAGTCATCTGCGCTCGCCAATTGCCCGGTGAAGCTGTAAACAACAGCGAAAAATATCGTTTTAGGATGCCCATTTGATATTATTGAATACTCACGTTTTTTATACTGATTGTCGATGTTGAGAGTAAGGGTCCGAAGCATGTAGGACACGTTCCAAAGCATCGTGGGCAGGTCGCAGTACTCTAAACCGAACTTGCGTATCGTTGCCCAAGCCATTGTAAGTGCTTTTATTATAACAAGCTACGAGTAAGTCTATTACCTTAAACAGCCCGTAATAGTCCACTTCTGAAAAAGGCCTTCAAAAATTTAATAAATCATCACGCTTGGCAGGCGGATTTGGGACAGCAGTGCGTATTTGTTTAGAATTTTTTTTAATATGTTTTTTATATCTGATGGCTTATCTTGACACAGGACTATCTATGGGAAGAGTTGTTTGCTATGAGTTGGTTGAATTCAGATAACAGGGCAAACGGGTCTGATTTCGAGCTGAAAAGCCCTCCTCATTTAATTTCTCCACGCAAGATAGTACTAGACAAAACTAGAATTAGTATCTAACGCTCACACTCAGACAGTGTGAGCGTTTTTCTTGTATCCTCCCGTTTAAGTCGATTTTTTTTCTATATTTATAAATAAGATTGATTGTGACAATACCATAAATGAGACAGTTTTAATTTATTTCTTTTTAAAATATTAACTCCATTTACACTACTATTACAGCCAAAAAACATCTAATGAACGACGACCTTTCACAGCGAATCATTAAAAAGGGAACTTGGTCCGTAACCCGTTGCTCTGGGCGAAAGTCTACAACCAATGACGTAGTTAGGTTAGTGTAAATGTGTCATGCCACAACCGATATGCGTCGATGGCGTCCGTCTCGAGGTTGTGCAGGAGTATATCTACCTGGGCCAAACATCCAACTTGGCCGGCCATAACTTCGAGAGGGAGCTAGTGAGGATTCAGTTGGGCGGCGCATTCGGTAAGCTACGTCATGTCCTAACGTCAACTATTCCGCAATGCTTAAAGACGAAAGTCTTTGAGCAATGCGTCCTACCCGTACTAACATCGCAGCTGAGACATGGACACTGACTGCGGATTAGTTCACAAGTTCAAAGTCACTCAACGCGCAATGGAGCGAGCTATGCTTGGAGTCTCTCTTAGGATAAATTAGAAATGATTTAATTCGTAGAGAACTAAAGTTACCGACGTAGCCCGCCGGATCAGCAAGTTGAAGTGGCAGTGGGCTGGTCACGTATGTCGCAGAACCGATGGCCGTTGGAGCAGACGAGTTCTGGAGTGGAGACCGCGTCTTGGCAAGCGTAGCGTAGGACGCCTCCTCCGGCCCGATGGACCGACGACTTGCGAAAGGTCGCTGGTGAAGCTGGATGAGAAAGGCGGAGGACCGGATGTCTGGCGCAAAATGGGGGAGACCTATGTCCAGCAGTGGACTGCAATAGGCTGAAGAGAAATAGGTCCTAAATCGAACACTGAGACAACTTCCATTTCATTCCCATTATAATAATTCAAAAGTTCTATATCTTTGAAATCTATTAAAGAAGCGTCTATACGCTTATTAGATATTATACGGTTGTAAATAAATTTCACCTTTCGTTGATTTGCGAGCTTCTTATTCTTACCGCACCCTTGTTAGCGGATTCATACTTCAAAATACGTGTTGAAAAAACTATTAAGTTAAACATTAAACATAGGATACACGTTTCAAGATGCGTAATGCTTAAGACCACAATGGAAACTAAGATGCCTTAGCTTGTTTTCTACTTGAAAGTACTAGTGAAATTCAGTATAATCTGGAAATATGGTCTGGGCTTGTAAGAAAACGATGGCGAATGTTGCTAGCTTTGCATTTTTAACACGCTTATATTATCTTCACTTTTAACTATTAAGTAAATCTTGGAATCTTAATTTGACCACTTTCCGGTCTTCGATTAGACATTACATGACTAGCTCAGAAAATTCATTACAAATTCAATATGGCGGCCTTCCCAAGATGGTGGACTAGCTATTTGAAATCCAACTTCATGATGGGTATCAAATGAAAGGATTTGCTATTAGGAATAAGACAAAAATAGACACGTGACTTAAACCCAAAACGACGGACGTCCAAGATGGCGGACAGGCTATTTGAAATGCACCCAAAGGTATAGACGCTGTAGACTATCTACAGCTTAAAAAAGGTATACAAAGTAATAGAAATAAGCGCCGCCCTCAGTCAGCCGTGTCCTTTCATTGTAATTTGGGGAGTATTAAATACTAGGGGCTTAAATATTGCCCTTTGATTTGTCATTTAATTGTATCAATTACTTTTTATTAATATTTGATCGTGATTGAAATTAAACAATGACCTCTATTGGACATATTGATGTTAAACTACAAGAATATGTACACTAATAAAATATATCATACAAGCATTGTTGTTTGTGTTTTTTTATTCTGGAACTGAACTATACTGTTATAACAAGCTGAACTGAAAAATAACAGTGGCGAACAAGGGCGAAAGGGTGTATTTATTTAACTTTTTCATCATCATCAGCTCATCAAATGTCCCCACCGAGAGGCACGAGCCTAACCGTATAGGGTGTCTAGGCCTAAGACGTCCACGCGGGCCCAGTGCGCTTGGCCAACTTCACGCACAGCCTTTGAATCTCTTCGCAGGCGTATTCCGGTTTCCTCACTATGTTTCCTTCACCGTAACATGTTAAATATAATATTCTTGTACTCGGTAACTTCCAAACTAACTCTTTTCGTTTATATTTTACTGGGAATTCTATTGTCACCCTTAATTGTGTTCAAAAACTTTTTGGAGGGTTAACCCCCCCTGGTTTGAACTTAAACGCTCCCAAGGTATAGGAATTTTGGAATAATATTTGATGAACATACGAGTACATCGTGTGCTGACGAAATAAAATAAAAGTTTCTAAGTAAATTTATTGTTTTTTCCATTATCAGAACAATTAGAGCCCGAGGAATGAGAAACTGGACCTCACATAATGAGCGGTGTCAATTAGCGGGATTACATCCAGGGAACGTGAATGCTTGCCGCTACACATACTTTATTTGTTTCAAAGACCAACAGCGACGGCCAAAGATATACATTTGGAAAAACAGGCAGCCAATTAAACGTCTTCACAAATAACAACTTAAAAAATACTGAAAACTAAGTCAAAGTCAAAAACATTTATTTCAAATTAGGCTTACAAAAAGCACTTATGAACGTCAAAAAATATACAAAAATATAATAAAAAACGATTAAAATACTAAACTAAAAATATGAGTTTTGATGCTTTGAAAAAAAAAACAAATAAAAGCATGAACATGCTATAAGTTAAGTAATTCTAATATTTCCGTGATTGGTATGACAACACAATAGTTTAAACATAGTTCTCTATAAGAAGAGATTTATTTAATTATTTATTTTATACAACATGAAATAAAAGTATGTATTTACTTAGTGCTTGACAAACACTTACGAGCCTGTAAGAAGAGAAACGATATTCATCATTATCAACATCATTTCAGCCACATAATGTCCACTGCTGAACATACGCCTCCCCAAAACATCCACCGACCCGTCCTAAGCTATTTGCATCCAGTGGTACACTTTAGGTCATCTGACCATGGGCCGTCCCAACGTTACATAATTATAAACAATGTCAGCTTTTAAACCACAATAAGAAAATATTTACAATGCAATTAATATTAAAAATAATTAAGAAAACATCTTTGTTAGGTTATACTAATTGTGATTTTTCTTCTTTTCGTCATTATGGCCACAAAGTAAAACACAAATGAGACTCTGTGAGATGGGTATTATCATCACTACAAAGTATAAAAAGTCGCTTTTTCTGTCCCTATGTGCGCTTAAATCTTCTAAACTACGCAATGGATTTTGGTGCTGTTTTTTTTAAGAGATAGAGTGATTCAAGAGGAAGATTTATATGTATAATAGCACCCATTAAATAGTGGAGAAATACTCTTAAAAATATTATATTATTTGCATTAAACATGGTCAGTACATTTTTCTGTTCTAATGAATTTAATTGGCGAACAATGCATTTTATCAAGCTATCGATGTCATCATGACATAAATCATGTTAAAATTGTAAATAATTAAATACAATACCAAAATTTAATCAAACATTATTGATGTTGTTTGTTTGATCATCAGCATCATCAGTTCATTAAACGTCCCCACCGAGGGCACGAGCCTACCCGTATAGGGTGATTAGGCCTTAGTCGTCCACGCGGGCCCAGTGCGGATTGGACGACTTCATACACAACCTTCGAATCTCTTGCAGGCGTGCATGAAGGTTTCCTCACGATGTTTTCCTTCACCGTAAGAGCGTCGGATAACGTACATATGTTTTCGAAAATTTTAAAATATATTGGTACGTGTCGGGATTTGAACCTCAGCCCTGGGAGAAAGGCGACTCCCACCACTGAGCCACCGACGCTCTATTCGTTCGTTTGTTCGGATATCATCCTTTAAACGAACAAAATAAATAACGTAACAATGCGAACAACAAGCAATCGCGCATTTTCCCGCTGTAAATCTCTTTTAATTGGTATCAGATGTATACCATTTTTATCTGCTAGTCCTTTTCGAGGGAGGGCTGAGGTTCTAATCCCGACACGTACCAATGTATTTTCGAATTTCGAAAATATATGTACGTTATCCGATGCTCTTACGGTGAAGGAAAACATCGTGAGGAAACCTTCATGCAAGCCTGCGAAGACATTCGAAGGTTGTGTCTGAAGTCGTCCAATCCGCACTGGGCCCGCGTGGACGACTAAGGCCTAATCACCCTATACGGGTAGGCTCGTGCCCCTCGGTGGGGACGTTTAATGACCTGATGATGATGACTTTAATGAGCTGATGATGATGACTTTAATGAGCTGATGATGATGACTTTTCGAATAAATAAGATTATTTTTTGTACTGTTAAGTTAAACTATTAAGTTTAGGACTGTGGTTTAGGGCTCGGTGACGTGACGTAGCTGGAAGTGAGTTTGGTTAAGGAATATGCAAGTAAAGCACCTATTGCAATGGTTGGCGAGTGGATGGGAGGTCCATTCTCCCCTAGCCATGCTGTATGGGGAGGCCAGAGCTTGCGTCTCAGGCCTTATAATTACAGGCTCAAGCTCAGGCCTTGGCCTTGGAATTTAATTTTGTTATTAATACATCGGTGGTTTGTTGTGGACTAATGCCTTCCGATTTAGAGGGTACAGTCGGTGCAGCTTTAAATCCCGCCACATACTAATGTTGTTTCGAATTTTCGAAATTATATGTACGTATATCCGACGCTCTTACGGTGCAGTTGCTATGGGGCGGGCGGTATGGGTTAGCCGAATAAAGTAGTACGAGCTATAGTAAATTATTGTATTGAAGAAAGAACGAAAGAAAAACATTGAGTATCGCAAATAATTATCACCTTGTGCAATGGTCGAGACGTCGGCTGCTACACCAAGGGTTCCGGGTTCAATCCCCGTGCAGTACAAAATTTGTTTGTGTGCAACATGTCTGTTTGTAATGGTCTGGGTGATTTCTATGTATAAATGTAAGTATTTACAAAAAAAAGGTAATAATAATGTTTAGTACCCATAATACAGGCTTCACGCTTAAACTGGGGCTAGATGGCGCTGTGTCAGTGGATATTTATTTGTAAAACTTTCATGATAACTCTAATATCATCAACATCATCATCAGCTCATTAAACGTCTCCACCGTGGGGCACGAGCCTTCCCGTATAGGGTGATTAGGCCTTAGTCCACGCGGCCCAGTGCGGGTTGGACGACTTCACGCACAACCATTGAATCTCTTCGCAGGCGTGCGCAGGTTTCCTCACAATGTTTTCCTTCACCGTAAGAGCGTCGGATAAAGTCATATAATTTCGAAAATTTGAAAACACATTGGTATGTGGCGGCATTTGAATCTCAGCCGTCCCGGTAGGAGGGCAACACTCCACACCATTGAGCCACCGACGCTCAATGGATACCAATGATTCAAAATTCACGTGTATAACATTCGTCCAAGTAATTCCAAGTGATTGGACGCTTTGCGAATCATTTCAAAGGTGTTCGATAGAGCCAACATACACTGAGCAAAGCCAAAGCTGATTCGAATGTCTACTGTTTGGTCAAAGCCCGTTTGTACGATGCAAGTTAGATATCTCTTATCCTTTTGTCTGTGTGTTGGCGAGCTGTAATTAAGTGTTGTGAAAGGATTCATAATATTGTTACATTCTACGTGTTCCTCAGTGGGGACGTATATTGAGCAGGGGGGTAACCACAATCTCTTAAACAGTATTGTTATAATGATACGTCAGCATTTTATACCAAAA
>PQWD01010112.1:0-31931 GCA_019425675.1 Leucinodes orbonalis | reverse complement strand
AAGGGCTTGCACAACATGAGATTGAATAAATAATACTCTAAGTAATATAACAGAATGGCTTGTAAATAATAATTTGAAAATAAATTTGACTAAAACTAACTTTATACAATTTAACGCTTTGAATAAAATACAATTAAATATATCATACAAAGACACAAAGATTGAGCAAGTTGATCAAACAAATTTCCTCGGTGTTAGCATAGACAGACAAATTAACTGGAAATCACAAGTAGATAATGTTTGTGACAAAATAAATCGTTATGTCTATGTACTAAGAAGATTGCGACATGTAGCGGATCGTAGTACTATCCTAGATGCCTATCATGCGTACATCGCATCCATCTTACGTTATGGAGTGATTTTCTGGGGGAATAGTGTAAATGTACATAGAGTTTTTGTGGCACAAAAAAAATGCGTACGAGCTATTTATGGCATGCCACATTTTGAATCATGCAAACCTTTGTTTAGGGATTTTAAATTATTGACATTTCCAAGCCTTTACATTTTTACATTTTTGAGAGCTGCAAATTTGTTAAAAACAATCTTAAGCTATTTAATAGGGCAGGTGATATTTACCCTCGAAATAAAAGAAATCCAGATAGATTAGTACTTAAGTCAGCACCTAGAACCACTTTATACATGAAAAATTGTTTAAATATGTGTGTCAAAATATATAATAAGATTCCAAATAGCCTAAAAATATTGAATAATACATTATTTGTCAAAAAATTACAGTTGTGGCTTCTTGAGAAAATTTTTTATCATGTTAGCGAGTTCTTAAACTAAATATATGTAATATCGCTTTAGTTAACTTTTACATGCCATATTTTTGGCGAAACTTGTGAAACTTCATTTGAATATTACCACCAATAATCTTACCATGTTTCATGTAAATAAATAAATAAACTTATTTTAAATCGTTATAGTTTCGAAGAAAAACACGCTTGAAAAATTGACCTACCTTTTAAAAGATCAACCCTGTTGAGTGTTAATGACCTCAAAATAATAGAATATCAAATTGCAGATTGACATATATTTTCTACCTACACTTAAATCTTGAACATGTAAAATACATATTATTACCTACTTGATGTATTATAAGTACCGCGACTTCTTCTTATTGTCCATCTTAAAGTTACTGTCGTAAAGTTAACCAAATCCTATATACAGCTATTTTAATAGAAATGACATTCCGAATATTTTTTAATAAAATATGGGATAATCGTATCCATGCTTCATGAGTTTAGCAAGAATTAATTTCTAAAGGTACACATTTAAATTCAATAAATTAATAAAAATAATCCACTTTTACAAGAAATTTATAAAATATTTATTAAAACTATGAAAATCGATTAATAATAACCAATTGAACCGTTTTATAACAATCGAATATTTTTAACAACCCTATTCTACCTACCGTAAATTTAGCTATGTTACATCGTCCATATTATGGGTCAAATTTTGTCTTTTTAACCACAAAATGTACTTTCTCGAGGGAACGTTATGAATGAAATACACGGCATTAATAGATCGTAATGTTTTTCACGATTACTAGTAGGCTCTATGTTTATTCGTGATAATAGCGTTGGTAGCGGTATCGAGCACAAATCCAATACAACATGTGGATTTATAAGATTCTGCCAGTGACGAAGATGAAGCAAAATTTATGTTTTAAATGGATCTCATCATCATCTCATCAATATGGTACGACGGGGAACAGAAGAGGCCGCAGCGCGGGCGGTGCCTTGCCCAGCACACTCCTGGTATCAGTGTCTAGTGTTCAAAAGTACCCTTGTGAAAGTGATTTGTTGAAATGATAGGTGCATTAAAAATTTACGCCAGTGCCCCCGCCTTAAAGCTTTTGTAGGGAAAACAATGAACGGTGTGAATGTAACGAAATAGGCAAATAAAGATCATTGAATCTTAATTGTATTCTTAATTTTCCTTTATTTTAGATGATGAGTTGATGAGTCAATATTGAAAAAATATTAACGGTGAAATACAACCTAAGATTAAATGTAAACAGTTTGCCGCGTTTCAACCGCAGCGACATAGCCCGCTTTTAGCTTAACCCCTCAGACCCTGCGTCATCTCATGGACATGACTAAAATATTTTTGTTATTTGACCCAGTGTCGTTCTAAATCTAATGTAAACATTATACGGCGTTCTATATACAATGAGCATTGTTAATGTTTCATCAGTTCTAAGAAACATGATGTGAGTACTTCAAAATAATAAGTCGAATATTGACCACCGCCATGATGAGACGCAGTACGGGTAAGCAGATTTTATAAATTTATTTTCATTTGTATTTTCATTGTTATGTCCCGAAATTATTATTTTTTATAGATTATATGTTAATATTTGTATTTACATAAAATATTACTAACTTTTGTCAATGTTCTTGACAAAATGTAAGTAGTTTTGTGTGTCCACTGTAATGGACATTCGGACTCGATCGTAAATATGTACGTGCACAAATAATATATCATGTTTGGAAACTATATGTATTTTTTTTTATTTCAGGATTAGATTTATCAAGAAACAAAGACGTTGACTTTCTGCTCGACTTTCTTGAAAATGGTACAGTATCGGACCTTGATGAAGAAGTGATGATGAAATATACAGCCAGCTTCGTCGATGAAAACTCGTGTAGGTAGTGATATTGTACGCCCGAATGAACTACAGCCGCTGGAAGAAAACTTGGAAAATGATCAAGAAATAGAATATTGAAAATGAACCACGAGCAAGCACATCAGATGATCATAGTCACTACCTAAGCACTACCAACAAACAAATAAACCCAGTATTATATGGAGAAAACATCTTCAGTTCGACCCACCTCAATTTTCCTGGTCACCTCCACCAATATCAGAAATTGAATCACCCATGACACCAATGGAATACTTCAAGAAATATATCCCTGACTCCCTATTAGAGGAAATAGTGTTTAACACCAATTTATATGCCAACACAAAAGAAGTTCGAAACTACAAACAATGTTCGCTGACCGAAATGAAAATATTGATAGCCTTACATATTATTATGGGAAATCTGAAGTTTCCGCGCATTCGGCTGTACTGGGATCGAACCTTAGATATGAAGGTATTTTTAGAGAACATGCCGAGGACCGCTTTCTCCAACTGAGAAATTGTTTGCATATTATTGACAACAATTCTATTCCAAATGACAACAGTGACCGCCTTGTAAAAGTTCGACCTTTATACAACGCCATCAGACAACGGTGTCTGGAGCTGAAGATGGAGCAAATTCTAAGTGTTGATGAGCAGATTGTTCCTTTTAGAGGGAATCTAAATATCAAGCAATATGTAAAAGGAAAACCAGAGCCATGGGGTATCAAAATTTTTATGCTTTGTGGAAAAAGCGGGCTGGTATATGACTTTATCATTTATCAAGGAGGCACAACAGATATAAATAAAAATGATGTCCTGCGATACGGTGCATCAGCTACCTATGTAAATCAGCTTTCGCAGCGAATAACTTCTTCTGGACATTACCTTTTCTTCGATAACTATTTTTCTAACTACAATTTGCTAAGAGATCTGCGTGAAAGAGCAATATATGCAGGCGGTACAATTAGAGTCAACAGGTTTCAATGTCCACCTCTCATTAGTGACAGAGAAGGCGCAAAAAAAGAAAGAGGATACGCAGAACAAGTCACCAATAGCACAAAAGATATTGTAGTCCTCAAATGGATGGATAATAAAGGTGTGATACTAGCTTCTAATTTCATAGGGATTGGAGAGGAAGACGAGGCGCGAAGATGGAACAAGTTATCAAAAACGTACATATCTATTCCGCGTCCAGAACTTGTACGATTATATAACAATGGCATGGGAGGCGTTGATAAAATTGACCATCTACTCAGCCTGTATCGCATTTTTATAAGGTCTAAAAAATGGACGTTGCGAATGATATTTCACGCGATTGACCTAGCGGTGACTAACAGTTGGTTGGAATATAAAGAAGACTGTCAAGCCTGTAAAATACCTAACAAAGACATGTTAGACCTTTTACATTTTCGCCAGAGAGTAGCTGAAGCTCTAATAAAAATGGGACAACCACTTATTTCAAGAAAAAGAGGACGTCCATCTAGTTCTGGAAACAGCAGTCCAATAAATACGCCAGCTAGTTCATCTAAAAGTCGTCGATGTATTGAATTTAGACCGGCTAGTGAAATACAATACGACACTGTCGACCATTTGCCAGAATATGATAAAAAAAAGAAGCTACAAGGTGCAAGAAACCAGGCTGTAAAGGAAAAACACATGTTTATTGCCTAAAATGCGATATACATTTGTGTTTCGTTACTGATAGAAATTGTTTCCGAGCATTTCACCAAAACAATTAGTGTTTTTCATGATTATTTGAAGTATTAAAATAATATGTTTATATAAAAAATAATGAATTATTATTTTGTTCACCTTAATTATTATAGAAAGGTTTATAACAAAAATAAATAAAAGTAAATAAGCAAATACAACAATCATTTATCAAACAACGGTTTTAGCCTAGTGTCCATGTCAGTGGACACAAAAATATCTTAATATTTATTAAAATAAAAAATAAAAATTTCCAAAAATACCTTAATGAGACCATAAATATGCTGTCAATTATCAATTGTATTTTTTTAAACACTCCCTTTTAATTCAGGTCTGAAGGGGTTAAGCATCTTCTACTATTATTCTAAAAGGTCAATGACTCTACGCTACTTATCATTCAGGGTTGTCACAAATTCTAATGAGATTATAATTAAAATAAAATGTATGTATGATCGGAATCGTGTGTACACACCTGATTTTTACTCCCGTGCATTTTAAATATTATAAGAATTGTCACCCTTCATTATTATTGCTTACTTATTTAACACCGTGTATGAAGTGAGTGTGGGGAAAGGGACCAAAACTAACGTGGTTCTTTCGGCAGGAAGTTTGTATGGAGCATACGGAAATTTTCAAGGTATATTGTTAGAAAATGGTTTACGGATTATTTATCACTAACAAAACTTTTCACAGTTTTCAGGTAAGAAACTATGAATCGATGAAAAGACATTTATATTAACTTCTGTGTTCTAAACCTAGAAAAGGACGGTTACCCCAAATTTCATGCGAGCAAAGCCGCAGGCAAAAAATAGTAATATATTTTTACCACAAAACATCGAATCTTATTATTATTATATTATGTTCCTCTCATACAAACCACCAGTTCGGTACCTATCGTCTAAAACCATACACGAAATGTAAAGATTTAGGTAAGTCTATGACGTCATGCTAAAAATAAAAAGGACAGCAGCAAATTGTATCATTATTCATTTTATGTATAAATGTTTTAATAATCATTGACGAGCGAAATAATACTTAAAACATATAGCACTAAAGTATATTTTTAAGTGTTCCATATTTATGACCATTTATGGTGCTTCGATACCATTGACGCGATGAGTAACCATATTATTGGCGCTTTGTTTGTACCTTTGTAATGAGGGCAGGGAGATTTTATATGAGATATGAATAAGGACATAAAACCTTACACGGGACAGTAGACAGTAACTTAAACTAAACTTATAAGTAAGAAAAAAATAAACCCTAAAAAAAAAGACTGCCTAGGAACTTATTACAAAGAGAACTGAAATCCCAACAAAAACATCTAAATATATAAACTAAAAGGTGACTGACTGACTGACTGTGATTTATCAACACACAGCCAAACCACTGTATGGATCGGGTTGAAATTTGGCATGCAGGTAGATATAATGACGTAGGCATCTGCTAAGAATTTT
Source organism: Leucinodes orbonalis (assembly GCA_019425675.1). Classification (NCBI taxonomy): domain Eukaryota; kingdom Metazoa; phylum Arthropoda; class Insecta; order Lepidoptera; family Crambidae; genus Leucinodes; species Leucinodes orbonalis. The sequence continues at coordinate 26,130 of PQWD01010112.1, read as the reverse complement.
TGATTAATTATATCCCAAGGGGATAAAATAGGGAGGTCGAAGTTTGTAAGAAAAATTATCAATTTACTGATCGGGCTGAGACTGCATGCAAAAGCTAATATGACGTCGTTATCCCTAAGGAAGGAGTTTGAAGAATTACACCCTTTTAAATAACGCGAGCAAAGCCAAGACGACCACAAGTTTGCGCTCTAAAAAGATATCATATCTCCTCATGTAGAGCTAAGCTTCTGAATCTATTCGTCCTAAATCAATCGACCCGTACTTGAACAAATTTTACATATTAGTAAATATGTATAGTTTGGCTGTCTCGTTACTTACTTTAGATCAGCAACTAAATATTGGCATCACCTGAACGATTAGCGATGGGATGCAATGTTTTAGATTCCTACAACGAATTGCAAAATGATCAGTTTCGAAAAGACCAGTTGGAAAAAGACCATTTGCGAAAATTAGGAGTCACGTTTATAACGAGTTGAGCACGCGTGACGAGTTGCGTTTATGACGACTTGCACTAATCCTAGCCTTCATCCTGGAAATGGTTGATTTATTGTGACTAGGGTAACATTGAATTTTCTTTCAATAGGTTAACCAAATTAGAATTTCCAGATATCTTGAACCTGTGTGTTACAAGAAATTGGGGAGGGACAAAGGAGGATTTAGCTGGCTAGGCCAGGCCCAGCCCAGCCCAGGCTCTTATGGCTCATAGGGAGCGTTCAAGTATTACGTAACGCCATTTTTAATGATTTTGAAACCACCATGTTATACACAGTAACGTTTTTTGAACAAAACTTAAGACAAAGAAATCATTCAATCCTGAGATGCTCTGTAAAACATGTACTAAAATGTTGAAGTAGAAGTTCCTAATTACCTAGTTTATTATTGAAGTATATAATTATAAATGAACAATTGGTTTTACTAATTATCGCTTCAATATTTTTAAGCGACAATAAGTAAAACCAATGTAAAAGTTGAGTAAGACAGGATACTTACTGGTGTTAAATATAACCTACAAGGTGGAAGTCCAACGGCAAGAAAAGGAAAAATCTATAACAAATCTTGTATAATTCAAATTTCAAGAGTGCTTAAGAGAAAAGGGGTTAAACATAGAATTATCGAATTCCGTTCGCAAGTAAAATGGGACAAAGATGTCGGAATGGCAATGTTCATATTCACAATGTCAATGAACTTGAACCAGAAATCTCTCATAGAAAAAAATGATGATTCATAGAGAAATTTACCAACACATATTGTACCAGTAACACTATGGAACAGTATATCCCCACGGTCGTAGTCAAGCTCAACATCCGCAGAAAACTGATGACAAGACAAATGACACATAAGTTATAACAAAGATATAAATGTTGGATAGGTTTCTGAACGAACGATGCATGATTAGCGATGAACGTATGGTTTTTGAACGGATCGTATGAGTGAGTGAGACGAAGGTGTGTGAAGGGGGACAGATGACGATTGGGCGCGCGAGCGTCACGTAGATTAGAACGCACTGTAATTATTTTAAATGACTTTTAAAGAAGTTTACAATAGCAGTCCCAATCAGAAAAAATAATTGTTTCCATTCTCTTCTGCCCCACAAACTTTTGGGGGTTCGTCCGGAATCGAGTTGGAAGCTAGTTTCACCGTGGATTGGACAACGTGGTGGCGGAGCATGTGGGTGACAAAAAGGTGAAAACCGGACCAATACGACGATTAGGGTTGCAACGATGTTGCCGAAAGACAAGAACAGTCATAACAGTAGGCAGCAGGACTTACGACGACGACATGAGGTCCACACGAGGCGGCAAGTTCTACCTATACAATACCTAAGTTCAGTGGAATTACGGGGTACACGGTGACCGAGTGGATACAAGAATATCTTGTATATAGACAACGGAAAATTTCCATTGTCACTGTCTCCGTGGATTCTGGTTTCAAGGTGATAGCTTACAGACAACAGCTCTTTGGTTACGCACTGAAAAACATTCCAAGACTTGGTACGAGCTGCAGGTCGCCATAACCAAAGAATTTCCCAACGCATTGAACGCCAAATCTTTACACGAACGATAAACGAAGCTCGAGGTGAAAAGCTAGAAACGAATCCTGCTTGAATTACGTGCTGACAATGAAAGCACTGGACAGAGAAATGAAATTCTAAAATAAGACTGGAAACAATCAGAATACTCGAAATGGTCCAAGTAAAAATACCAATTATAGATTCTTATTATAACTGCAATAGAAGTGGTCTTTCTACTTTAATATGAGTTCGATTTCAGGAAAATCAAACAATAAAATAATATTAAACAAACAGATATCAATGTTTGCCATAAATATGTGGCATTTAGATGTGAAGGAACTTCAAACTATAGGAGGAACTTCAAAGAATAAGAGACTGTGAGATTGGATTAACTGCTATGCTGAGTAGGAATGACAAATTATAAGTGAAGCATGCCATTCCGGCATACAAGCAAGATTTCTAATTTTAAAATACTCTAAGAGGCCGTCGCAGCCTGGTTAATGTGTATACAATTATGTTAGCCCCATAAAGAACCTTCTGTTTTCGGTATAAAGTACTTTGATTAGTGTGTCACATTGTTCACAAGTCCAGGAGGGCCCGTAGCCCGATTGTCCGATTAGTTAAAATCAGTGAACAAAAGTAATTAAATCAGTGTTAAATACGTTTTCAAACAAATAACCTTAACCGCAGCGTGTTCTGTTTAAAGAAGAAGTTTCAAGTTGTTTTCCAATAAATTAACAACATGTCATCGTAAAATAATTCATTGGCATTAATAGAAAATTAACCGACCATGATAACTACGCAACTTGGCGATATGGCATAAAAAGTATTTGGAACACGAAGAACCATGGGACTGTGTTGAACCTTCTAGTCCATCGAAGGGAATTGATAAGAACGTGACATCAAGGTCAAATCTAAGATAATTTTCTCGTGGATACCGTGAATTACATATTCAAGAATCCAGCACTGCAAAGGAGGTTTAGGACTGCTTATCCCGTGAGTTAAATAAACTCACGGGATAGGATCCCGTGTAGTAGGAACTCAGGACTAACACGCCGGGTTAGCCTGCTGCGAGTCTTATGCAATACTACACTAGCAGAATGTTCTAATGTACAAGAATATGTCAGTAAAATAATGACAACAGCACATAAATTAAGAAACATTCGCTTTTATGTAGACGACGAGTGGCTCGGTTGAGTTGGCCCCTAGAGTTACAAGCCGATAATACTTGCGATTGAAAGCTCAGGAATGAAGAGTCAATCAAATCTAAAATTCTACAAGATGGCAAACAGAATTAATCGGATTCAAGTGCTTTCGCATCAAGTCAAAAAGTTTCATAATAAAAACAAAAATATTTCAAGAGGTCCTCGCTGTTATACATGTAATAAATATGGTCACTAAACCCCTGAGTGTAAATCAAAAACTCATAAGCATCAGAAGAAATAAAGAAAGTAAACTAAACCAATCGTCATATGCAACTGCATTTATTGCCTCTTCTGGTTACTCTGATGACTGATATATTGATTTCGGTGCCTCAGCACACATGGCCAAGCAAAAGAATTTGTTTAGATGAAACAATTCCTGATATAAAACTATAAACGTTGCTAATAACAAATCATTAACTGTTCAAAGCTCCGGAAGAATAAGCTTATACGTAGGGTGTTCAACAAGTCTTGACGTGTCTGCAAACGCTATACGTAAGCCGTATTTTTTTGTGTTCATCAGTAAGTGTCGTCAATAACAAGTGTAAGCACGTTTGTTTTAACTTGTTAAAGTTATTTAGTTAAAGGAATTTTCGAAAAAAGTCGTGATGACGTCGTGGGGTAAACGAGACTATCGTGTAATTATCTGTTATAATTTCAAGCGCGGTTTAACTAAACAAGAATGGTTTGATGAGATGTGTTCTGTTTTTGGTCATGAAGCTCCATCTATAAGAACCGTGGAACGATGGTATTTACAGTTCAAGCGTGGAGATTTTGAGCTAGATGACGACCCGCGACCAGGCAGACTGCGGAAATTCAAGTGCCGGAAAACATAGCTCGTGTGGAAAAAGCTATAAGAGAAGATCGCCGAATCATATATCGTCAATTAGAAGAACTCTTAAATATTCCTGTATCCTCTTTGCACAACATAGTGAAGAATCATTTAAGTGTGAAAAAAATTTGTACATTGTACCCCACTCTTTAAGTGACTTCCAAAAAACAACAACGGGTTGAATGGGCGCAACCTATGCTGAAACGATTTTATAATGGCCAATCAAAAAATGTGAATTCAGTTATCACTGGTGACGAAACGTGGATTTACTGTGCCAACTAAATCACAAAGCAAGATATGGGTCTTCGAAGATGAGCAACCAATTCAAGTGCGAAAATCTAAATCAGTAAAGAAAAGAATGATGGCCGTTTTTTTTAACAAACAAGGCTTAATAAAATCATTAATGCTAAGTGGACAGAAGACCGTTACTAGTCAATGGTACACTGAGATTTGCCTGCCTCAAGTGTTCGAAGAACTCCAAAATCGACGACCGAATTCGGGACTCCGCTCATGGTTCCTACATCACGATAATGCACCAGCTCTTAGAGCGGGTGCTACTTCGCAATTTCTGAGAGTATCTGGTATAAAAGTACTTGACCACCCTCCCTATAGTCCCGATCTTGCACCCTGCGACTTCGGTTTATTTCCATTCGTGAAAAACCGCATGAAAGGGCAAAAGTTTTCTACTGAAGAAGATTTGGTTCGAGCTTTTCATGAAGAATTAGATTAATTCATAAAGAAAAGTGGGAGGACTGGATAAATGAGTGGTTTGTGTATGACTAAATGCATTAATTGTAACGGGCTTATTTTGAAAAGTATAGATATATGTAATTATACGAGTTTTATTGAACACCCTACGTATTTTCATAATGAGAGACCAACAAAATGAAATAATATTTACAAATGTGCTGTTTGTGCCTGAACTAGCTACAAACCAGTTAGTCAAATCAAGTTAATAAATGATTGTGATATACTAACAAACACAATGTCATAATAGCAACAGCAACCTTCATAAATAATATGTATCGCTTGCACATGCCCGCCGCTCATGCATGCATCTCAGATGTTATCGAGGAAGACACTTACCTGTGATACCAAAGGCTGGGTCATCTAAACTTACAACATTAAACAAGTTGCAAGTATACCTTACATTACTTGATACTTGGTATGCAAGTAATGTGAAGTGTATAACGTGTCATCTCAGGAAGGACACGTTTACCATTCAAAAGTCTCAGAGCAAAGGCCTGCTTGAATTAATTCACTCCCGACATATGTGTACCAATGTAAACCCAGTCATTCGGCTAAGCTAGATATTTTGTGACATTCTTATATGATTACATAAATAAGATACTGCATAACAAAATATGTAATGCATAACAAATCACAAGTTCTGGAAAAATGTATTGAATTTAAGAAGTTAGTTGAGAATCAGTTAAACGGTACGATCAAAGTTCTCAGAACTGAAAATGGACTTGAATATGTCAGATTTTTTTCAAACTTTCTTAAAGATTCTGGGATAGTACATCAGACAATCACACCTTTCACTCCAGAACAAAATGAACAGCTGAGCAAATGAATAGAACCTTGATATATAGAGCAAAATGTATGATCTTGAATGCCAAATCACCTGTCTAACGGGCTGAAGCAATTCACACGGCTGCATTATTAATTGCTCTCCAACTTAATCACTTTGATATATAACTCCAGAAAAACTGGACAAAAACCCAATGTCAGTCATGTTAGGACATTTGGACGTGAGGCGATGGTTCATTTACCAAAAGAGTAAAGAAAGAAATTGGATTCAAAGTCTCAAAAAAACTGATTTTCATTGGATACACCAAAGGGTACCGATTTTTAATACCTAACTCATGAAAAGCAATAAAATAACATGCAATATAAGAGGACTAATTGCCCATTGAATCAACTACAAATGAATGCAGTATTCAAAATAAGGATTGTGAAGAACTTTCAAGTGACTACTCATTTAATACTGTAACAGAAAATAAATATCAGTCAGACAGCAAGTACTTCCCTAAAGAAAGCATAGAATCTTCACCAGAAAGGAATGTTACAATTAGAACACGAAGAAATGTTAGTTAGCATCTCAAGAAAAAGAAGTAAGCTCTCTGATGAACAATTATTCAAAAAATTAAAAATGTATTTGCAATTTAGGTCCATATAGAACACTTATGAATGACAAATGAAGCTACCACCAGTGGCGTGCACCCCATATATGCAAATAAGAAGTGCATACCCTGTGCTTCCAGACAGTCCGGAAAATCGCCAACATACATACATGATTCCAATTTATTCGCCCATTTCCTCTCCATATTTAAAACCATAGGCGATCTGCTGTCATCAACAGCACTCAATTTGACCAAAATGTAAATTGTTTATTGTTTTTTGCGATAAATGACACTCACTTTGCATACCCTACTCATAATGTCTGTGCACGCCACTGGCTACCACTGACATGAATCCCAGTAGTTACTCTTTTCAAAAAATATTGTGTTTTGTACAGCATTATATTCTAATCAAAGTAATTTGTAAAATCAAATCATATCAGAAATTATCGATTTTGTAATTACCATTATAAAAGATAGTGGTCAAAATGAAAATTACAAAATATATACAAAAATATTTATAATATAGTGCAGAAGTGGAGATCAACATATCATGAATTCTTATCATTTAGGTTATCGTATACTATAGTATTTTTTTTAATTAAAGTTTTTTCACATGAGACTTAAACTAATGCGATGGTAAATATACTATGGTTTGTGGAAGCTTAATAAATATTTTATTGCTTAATCCCACAAATGAGTTTCCAACCTTATGAAGTCTGAGATTTGGGACAGCAAGTTTTTGTTTATTTCTAGAGTTAAAACTGTGATTATTTGATTTTTTTGCACAATCACGTTTTGTATGTACATGATACAGTCAAGAATGTACTGAGATGGTAATGTTGAAATATTTTTTCTTTAAACAATTCTCTCAGCGAGTCACTTGATTTAGGGCCATATATGGCAATATAAAATTGTTGTAGATCAGCAGACCCTCACAAAAGTAGACCATAGTCATTACGCTGTGAAAATAGCTAAATAAACAAGTCCTACAGTCTCCATATCAGTAAGACTTCTTATATTTCACACAACAAATGCAGCACAACTTACTTTTTACTGAAAAGCCGCAACATGGGCACCCAACTGCAATTTTGCGTCTAATGTTATACCAGAAAAACAGTAGAATTGATTACTTCCATGGGTTCGTCATCCAAAGTGATGACAGTGTCTACCTGCTTTAAATTAGGCATTGTAAACTTTACACACTTAGTTTTCTTAGAATTAAGAAGCAGGTCGGGGTAGTCGTAAACCAGTATAGTACCTTGGAAAGTGTACTATTTACATCTTCAAAAGATTATTTTTGTCTGTCTACAATATTGAGCCCTGGGGCACGCCCATCAATAAAAGGGCCCGGAGGATCCAGTACCCCTGACATGAACTTTTTGAATTCTAATAGTTAAATACGATTCGATCAAATTAAGAGCACCTTTTTCGACACCAAGTTTGATACATAACAAATAAAAATAAAATAAAAACAACAGTCAGTACATTACTATACAATATTAAATAACATTTTGATACGATAAAGATAATGCTTTTATGCCAGTAGTCATGGTAGAATACCATGTTCTTCAATAATATTCTGTCACTTTATACTAATACATAACAATGATTTGTTACTTTGTATTCGTAAACGATCTTATATCTAATAGAGGTATTCTAAAAATGTTTATTTCTATAACAAATTGGTTGTTTTATCTTAAACACAACCGGTGACAAAACAGTTAAATAAGTGTTTTTCGTGTAGAAATGTAAGACACTTTCAGTAGGAGGATAGGATATCTGCTTACTTAGTAATTGTAATAATTAATAAGATTTATTTATACAAGAACGATTTACAAAGATCAAATCAGTTTAAAATAATTTACTGAGTGACAAAGCAGGATTACTTGGGAGGTCCTCAATCTTTATAGATTCTAACATATAATAGGTATAATATAAATGCAAGAAATAATTTATTATAATTAATAATGCACTACAAAGACACGTAAATTACAAAAAAAACTTTTGCAATCAGACTAGAACATTATCACAGCGGTTTAAATATTAAAATGACTTTATTATTAAACTTATATTTGTACATCATCAATCCAAGACAACAATTTAATATATTTATCAAGTAAACATGAAAATACAGAACTTGAATTTTATCACAGGTATTATCTCATATAAGACACAAATTTTAATGATAGATAATGTTATATACCAAAATTTTATAAATGTTGGAATTTTTTTTTCCTTACTTATTAAGGCTTCAATCAGTACATAACCTTTATTAATGCTACTTTTAAATAGCATTTGTTATAAACGGGAACAATTATAGAACTATAATTAACTCTATTTTCGTTTTGTTATTAGTGACTTGTAGCACCCAGTAACAACGTAGACAAAGTCACTAAAAAACATCTTATATCATCATAATCAATATCGTGATTCGTCCTCGTTTTGCATTCAGGACGAAACACGATATTTATTTTGAAGTCTTATCATTAAACTTATAACTTAAACACTAAAACAGGACAGCATCGATGATATTCGTTGCAACGGTAGCTTGCCGATGAAAAGTTTCGCCTTTATATACTTACCAAGTTGCGAGGTAAAGTTGTATTATATAAAATTATCACACATTCATGATAAATATTCTAAATATAACGTGTTACATAACGAACGAGTACTAATATCTAATGCACAAACAAAAAGTTAAAATGGTCTTCTATAGTAATAACATCATATAGACACTGACCGCAAACACGAGTTCAATCCGTTAGGCATCTTTAGGACAAGGGATTTACGCAATTTTCTATTCGGCGATAAAAGGTGCACGAAGACACTAGTTACATTTTTACAATCGTACCTGGATCCGTAAGGCGGCTCAACACTTCGTGGCGGCGGCGACATCATTTCGTCGTATACTCCAGCGAACCTAGAACAAATAATGTTACTGTAAGTTCAATATTATAAACAAATAATGTTACTCGAAGTTCAATATATTTCAAGTGTCAATATATTTAAGTGAGTTACCAATCCAATACGCATTTTTTAATATACCTCTGCAATAAGATTAATTAAAATTAAACGTTAATTGTTATCCAATGACAGTAACTAACGTTTAATTTTAATTCATACATTTAAAACACACTCATAATGGATTTACTGAGAGTTTAAAAAAACGTGTAACTAATTTCCACATTCTTTGAGATTAGTTTTACCTTACTTGACGCCATATGTTACAATAACTTGTAATATTTTACAAATTTTACAAGTTCCAGATTAGAGATATTGACTTACAGATCAAATAAGCTATTTTTTTACGATCTGTCATTTTTTATGGCATTGCGACTTAAAATGTTACGGATTTACTTGATCAAGTAACGAACTCATTAATTAATAAATAATAGTTTGGGAGAACTACTTTTAATACCTTTTCATAATTGTTAAAAAAAATAAGATGATAACCATAATAGGCATGATGACTGAGTCCTGAAATTGTAAGAACTATTTCATATTATTACAAATCTGGGTTAAATACAACAATGTGCTTACTCTCAGCTCGAAAACTCATGTTTTATGAATTTTATTAGTCTTCAAAGTTAGATGGGCAAGTCCATTTTTAAAGTACATTAATTGTCAAAAATTTGTTAACAAAAGGATAACACATAATTTAAAGCAACTTTTGCTAAGAAACCGTTTTAGTAAACACAACATTTAATATAGTTGTAGTACAAAATTCACAAACTATGCGTACTAATTACTGATGCGTGAGTCATAACTAGGTAGCCATTTGTATGAAGCGTTTTTGGGAAAGTCCATTAATGTGTTTTTAGAATTGAAAAATCTCTGTGAGTTTTAATGTTAACGGAGTAATTTTTTTACCAACGTTTCTATTATTATGCGGTCCATCGATATAATAACAGAAAAAAAAATTGTCATCATCCCTATTGTCTTAAGTAGTAACCGATTTCATGATATTGTTACGAGCTGGGGGTTCAGGATAAATTATTGCCAAACACGAAGAATAACACGGTAACACACTTTATTAATTAACCACTATTAATTACACACAACACTAATTACACTTACACTCGTACTAATTAAACAATTAACGCACGCACTAAAATCCGTAATTAACACTGCACACTATAACACAACACTTTCCGCACACACACGTAATAATCACTCGTTAACTCTTCACACTGTTATATCACACTCGACGATCCCTTAGATATCGCTGTATCACTCGCTACTTCCTTGTAGTCGCAGGTATTTCGCTCTACGTTCGCTCTTGAGTAGAACACAAGACTCTCGGCGCACCCGCGGCCCGGCTTATATACCTGTCCGCCCGCTAAGCTCGAAGCGTCGACGTCATTCTACATAGTTCGCGAAATATCTAGAACATACTAGACTCTTTGCTATTTGACAATTCGCATGTCATACTCTATGGTCACATATTAGCCGCCATATTTAATGTCATTTTAATAACGTCAATTTGTAACAATATGCATCTTAGATTAATTTTTATTTTAGTATCATCGCAATTTAACATAGCTCATATCGTTTAACGCGATTTAACCAAACGGCATTGGGCCCGAGTGGTGGGTTACGGCCCCCTTGCTTTGCAGTGCGGGAAGACCACCCTTCAGTTGGCCGTTATAATAAATAAATAAATATACACTGACATTTACTTAGCGCCATCTATTCCTAAATTAAGCATAAGCCTGTAATGTGGATACTAAACAACTGATAAACATACTACTTATATTTGTGTTGTAAATACATTTATATTATATATAGAAACACCCAGACCAATACAAACAGACATGTTCATGCACACAAATTTGACGACCCATTTGGTGTTGCGGTTGAGACGTCGATTGCAACAGGGTTCCGGTTCGATTCCCGGGCAGTACAAACATTTGTGTGCATGAACATGTCAATGATCTGGGTGTTTTATATGTATAAAAAGTACGTATTTACAAAAAAATGTATATAAGTATGTTTATCGTTGTTTAGACCCTAATACAGGCTTCACGCTTAACTTGGGCTAGATGGCGCTGTGTGAGTGGATATTATTATTATTATTTACAAATATTTTCCCAGAAGGGCAACTCTTAATAGACTGCTAACGAAGATATAAGAATACTGACCGGTGAGGCGACATAATCCGCGGCGGCGGCGAACGCCTCGGAGAGCGGTGCGGCGAGCGAACGAGCGACCGGCGTGGCGAGCGATGGCGAGCGTACGGCCGAGCGGCGCGGCGAGCGGTGCGGCGACCGGTGAGGCGACCGGTGCGGCGACCGGTGCGGCGAGTGAACGACAGAGCGTCGTGGCGAACGAGGCAGCGAACGCACAGGCGAGCGGACCGGCGACCGCATCGGCGACCGCAACGGCGACCGGTAGCGCAGCGGCGAACGGTGTCGGCGACGAGGTGACGGGGAACTGCAATATAAGTTATTGTTTAGCATCGCTCATAGATAATTCAGTTTCGGGAACGATAAGCACTCAATTGTATGTGTCGTCCTTTATACTGACTTGTCTTTAATAATTTCAATTCTTCTTGCTGAAAATATTGTGAGCGATTGTTTTGGACTACTTCAGTGGTATTATTTGTATGTTCTTTTAGAAATTATTCAAAGTCCAAAAAAAGTAAACGATCAGAAACAACGTATGGGAAGTATCGTGGGAGACGATATTACAACGTTGCTCATATTTTTGCGACTGGTTTATGTGCAGTGTTTAGACCAAACTGTTGCTCTGAATCAGTAGCGGGCTGGAATAGTTGAGCAATCTCAGTTGTTTCACGGCTGGCTTTTATCCCCGCTCTTATATCTTAGGATTTTTTACTGATCCACCAGACACTAACCGGTTAATAGGATTTGGCAAAAAAAAAGTCAGATTGTAATACTGGGCCAGTGCTTCTGGACAAATCCAATGTGAGGTGCGTTTCAAAACAAAAGGGTTTTAAACTAAAAACATACTGTTTTCCATTACCATAAAGATTACCATTACCATACCCACACTAGTTTATTTAAGTTATGACAATATATTGTAACAAGTTAACACGGCCAAACATGTAAAGACAGAATAAAAAATATCTCACTCTCCACTATCAATCTAACGTCAACACAACTGAGCAACATGGCGTTATGTTTAAGCAATGAAAATGGCGCAAATTTAAAAAAAATTATGACTCTTAAATAAAATTAAATCACTTTGCAAAATTTGGTGTAATAACTATATCTCGTCCGGTGGTAGAGGGGCCGGGTATGTTCGTGTTGCATCTGAATTTATATCTTGGGCCTACATATTGATAAAAAACCGGACACCCCACATTGCTAGGAATTATGCGTAATTAAGGAAGACCCTTTACGGGTAAGCTCGTGCCCCTTGGTGAGGACGTCTAATGAGCTGATGATGATGAAGGAAAAGACATCGAATGTTTCAAAGGCTGGGCTGGACAGACTGCTGGGCACCATAAATTATGGCCGGACAGAAAATTCTACAATTATACATAAAGAGGCTTATCATAAGCATCCTACTAACATAAAGATGTCATACATATTATTGCTTATGTATAAGCATACATTTTATTAAAAGATATTCTGGTAAATAAATTCATTAGCTGTTTTTTTAACATCAATCTTACCGAGTTAGTGACAAAGTTCTTTCACGGGTTCGGCGACGCCTTGGAGACCACGGAGAACGGCGCAATCGGCCGCGAGATATGGAACGCGATCTGCAAAACATAAAATTGTTAAATTAGAACAATTATTATAATCCTGAATAAATTATTTAAATCAATGGCAAAGGTAATGCTGCTAATACAAGTTTGATGACAAGAGATTTTTTTATAACATCAGTAAGTAGTTAGGAAGCATTTAAGGTTGTAAGGCAAGTGTTTAATAGAAAAATAATTTCGCCTTAATTTGAACTTTTGCAAATCTTTTAATTTTCACAAAATTATAAACTAGTCTTCACTAGTGTGGTGATACAAATTGAAATAAAAAACGTGTTATAAATATAAGGCATTAGAAATAGCTGCAATCTTGTACAACGGTACTCCTTTCAAGTTTGTAAGACTAGTTAGTTATTAATCTCTATCTCTCACTTTCTCTACAACCTATTGCAGTCAACGTATGCGGGTGGACATAGGACTTCCCCATTTTGTGTCAGATATCCCGGTCCTACGCTGATCTGCTTTTCATTAAGTCGAACCATGATTTAAAGAGCCAGACCTGCCATGATCAAAGTTCTCATTGGTTCTCAACTTGAAAATGAATGAATTTGTAAAAGTTGGTTTGATTCAAAGTAAAATGTTAAAATACACATTAGATTAGGTAAGTTTAGTAGCCGACAGAACTGTCAGGACTGCGCAATAAGCAGTGTAAATTATTCTAAAGTAACGCCGGCACCATGCGTCTCTTTACACTTAAGGGTCAGATATCAGATTTACGGTAAAAAATATAAAACAAGCAATGTCACGTAAGCCGTCGCGTCGGCAACTAGGATTCATTACGATTTTATTATAAAATCATCCGATCCTCAAGCCAGTAAACACTGAAAGTTCAACATATTTATACAATCAATACACGCTATGTATTATTCATTGTTTTTTTGTAATTGAGATTTTCCGAGCACAATTTTTAAACAATTCGTGATGGCAATCGGGGTATGACAAGAAGCGCGGGGGAAGGGACACCCCTCATACCGCACGTCACCCGCACTCGCCTTAATATTAGTGCTGCTCAAGCCCATATCGACAGCGTTTAAAATGACTTCGGTAGATTCCTCGTCACGTTTTATATTTTATTACTAGCTCATTTCTTATCTACATGAAAAATCAATTAAATATTACTTGTTTAGCAATCAACAATGTTAGTTTTACTGGGTTCTTGATTTTTTTTTTAGTATAATAAACTTAATTTGATGTTAACTTTATTTTTGTTGCATTGAAAAAATTACAATATAGGCTACCTACCTAGTAAGCGATGTAACAACACTAGGAAATTGACATCTCAATTTGTCGCGTACCAGATACGCACGTACGTAGATAGATACGCAAATCATACAGTAGCGTGCGCTCAATATGCAAATAAGCAGTGCATACCCTGTGCGTTCAGATAACCCGGTAAATAGCCAACATATTAAATTACTCCCAATTCAATTATTCGCCCATTTTCCTCTACAGATTTGAAACTATAGGCAACCTGCTGTCACACCATCAACAACACTCACTTTTACAAATTATTTGTGTTTGCGATTAGTTTCAGTCACTTTGCATACCCTATTCATACATTCATCCACCCACCAACTTATAAAAAACACGTTGTTTTAATTTATTAGTCATGTAGTATTCTTATAGCAAACCAGAACTTGCAGTAGTTTATGAACAAAAGCATTTCTTCATAGAGAGGATCAATTGTCAAGAACGTTATGTAACATTTGTTGGCGCGCTGCAGTTTCACGTATATTTAAACTAATAATACAAAGCGCAAGCATCGTATCACCTAGCACACAAACATTTTTAGAGCGTCATATAAAGTACTTAGAGAACCATAGCGTGCCGTTAGCAGGTGCAGTCATTTGCATATTTACACGGCCTTGTTTTTGCCGTTTTTGAATTATTTCCATTGCATAGATAAAACATATGGATTGGATTATTTACATTTCATATGAAAACACTGTAACGCTTTATTTATTATAATGTCTACGTTATTATTAAATCAGATTTACAAGAGTAGTCTCTCTTTCATTACTCCCGATCCAATAAACTACGACCCATAAGGACGTCTGATCCATTAAATCGATTGATTGAACTTTGCAACAAAGAGGAAATTCTAGGCCTTATAAGCTAAAGACCTGTTCTTTAGCTTATAATACACATGCATATACAGCGCGTCACATGCTAAGATCATCAGTCTGCTGTTAGTGCGCCACTACTGTTTTATTTACATTAACTTTTAACCACCAAAGACGTAAAAAACAAAAAAATATTTTCTATTGTCTGGAATCTTTGTGGCTAATAAATAAGCTTTATACACATGCATGAAAAAGAATAAGCTTTATACACATGCATGGTAAAAAATAAGCATTATACACATGCATGTAGAGCGCGTCATGTCACGAACCTAGAATACCGCAGCCTGCTGTTGGCGCGACGCGGCGGCGTGCGGTCGGCCGGCGACGGGGACCGCGAGCGCGAGCCTGACGGCGCCCGACGCCGCTGCTCCTCGCGCCGCTTCGCCCGCATCTCCTTCTCGCGTATCATCCGGTTGAACGCCTCGAGCGGGTCGTCGCTGTGCCTACGACATGTACAACACGCACGCGATCACCACATTGCACACCACACACTAATCCAACGAGCTCTTCGCATACAATGAACACTAGAAAACGAATCTTATGGAAATATGTTTTTATCCGACTGCCAATGCTCGCTACGAGGGCCTTTCCTACTTCACCAGACAAGTGAGAAGCACTTTGATCTCGGTTTGGAATGCGTTATCATAATATGTATGAAAAACAGTTTGGTCACCACAATCAACCGCATCCATATATATTAAAATCATAATTTAATACTTTCGTTGCACTAAGATACCAGGTCCAGAGTTAACTCAATCGGATCGTGCAAAACGTCGTCACACCTTGTTATGCCAACTCTATTTGGCACATACTTTAATTAGTTACATTATAATCTTTCGTACTTTCTTAAATCATAAACTCAGGGCATAGGTCCTTTAGGACTTAAGCTAACCAACCTAACCGGATGTTTTGCCAGTTCTAAGGATCTAGTAAAACGCTCCAGATCTGTGTTCTTCGAGCTGGAATCCTTTATTTAATATCACAATGAAAAAGAATTTTGACAACGATAAAAAATGTCCTTAAAAAGTATAGTAGTTCTGGATACAATTTTTTTATTGGATAGCCGATGAACGTGCAGACGGCTCATCTGATGGTAAATGACACCGTCACCCATGTACACCTACAATTCCAGAGGGCAAAGAACGGCGTTATTTCTGCAGCTGAACGATACTTTGAGAATCGATAGAGGAGCTGGTGATTTTGTAGTATAGTATGTAGTGATAAAAAGTTTATGAAAAGTGCGCATTGAATGCTAAAAAGGTGCTGCTGATAAAGGTGGTAACATTGATAAAATGACGATGAACATGGACAAGATGAAAATCATGACAATTAGCCGTGGCGAATCCTCCTCAATTTCAATCGGGGGCTCGTACCGGAAAGCGTATCGTAGGCCGGCCGCCCACAAGTTTGACAGATCACCTAAGGAAGGTTGCGGGTGGCTACTGGATACAAATAGCTTCCTACAGGTGGATTGGAAGTTATTGGGGGTGACCTATGTTCAGCAGTGGACATCATGTGGCTGATATAATGATGATTGTTCGTGAGACCAACACATTTGTTGAAATCGACGTATCGTTACTCAATTAAACTTTTTTCTTATTTGCTTAACCCCATACAAGGAGAGAAATGCTGTTTATCAATTTTTAGTAATCTTTGAGGCACCATAGCTTGGAAAATATAAATGATATCCAAATGAATTTACGTACTTATTTGCAGGTAATTTATTGATGAATAATTCTATCTTAGACCATTTGGCCTAGCTTATGTGAATTATGAATCATTGGCATCCATTCGACCTATTATTGTACTCATATTATGGAATGTATTCATATGAACCTAATGCCATTAAGATTTATAAAAAAAAGTTTTACAAAATAAATGATAAATAAATTAGCTACCTCGTTGCTTTGAGCAAGTATAGATCGTACTATTTTATTCATGAATCTAGGCAATTATTATAATGCGCGCGTTTTTCAGCGCTGTAGTGAAGTAGAGTAAGCCTATTTAAAGTTTTAAGTTATAATCGCAGTGTTTAAAATGATTTTTAGGGTTTTTAAATATTTGAGCTTTGTATCAATCGATTGGCCACAAATTAGGGGGATGTACCAAAGTACAGTACTATTAACGAGAGAATGACCATGCGTTACCGTTACATTAATGACGACCATGTTACATTAATACCAATATCCAAGTCATGACAGTTATTTAACAAAGCATACATTTTACAGAATACATAATTTAGTAAAACGAAGAACCATAACTTGAATTCTTACGAACGTATTTAATATTTATAGGTTATCGATGTAATATGAGGCTTATCAAATAATTAGACATATTAACGAGCTTCTAATCAATTTTGACATATGCACCATGCATGTGAAGGAAATTGACACACAAATTTTATTTGTGCCTCATAGGTCTTTTAATTTATTTTTATGCAAATCACATGTTTCAGCCTACATGACATTTAGAGTTTTATTATTTATTGTGTATCTTTGAGCTTTGTATCAATCGATTGGCCACAAATTAGGGGGATGTACCAAAGTACAGTACTATTAACGAGAGAATGACCATGCGGAGAAGTCATATTTTAGGTCCCATTCGAAGAACGGTATGGGGGGCGGGAGGAATACTATGAGGGCCGGACGACGCCATTGGTCTACGCGCGTCCTATAACAACTATAATAACTATATCTCTTTTCGTCTATTTTGAAATTGATGCGCTCACACTACTCTATAATACAGTCGGAGGAAAAACTGTTTCGTTGTACTTTTTATTACTTGTTAAATTTTTGTGTTTGCTGAGCCATTTGTTGAGATTTTATATTTTATGTTGCTTCGAAAAGGCAGGCAAGAAGGATGGCATACGAGTTTCAATTTGTTTTGTTCTTATTGAATATACTTGTTCATTTGTAAAATACTCGGAAACATACAAAAACCTGACGCCTTATTTATCGTCCGTATTTTATTAGTCATCCTAAATCCATAAATTTAGGATGATTAATCAAAAAAATAAAATAGGAAAATAATCGAAATATATTTGTAGGTACCATTCTTAGTCCCATGATTATTTATTTTATTACATATTTCTAATGTGAAACAATCATTAAATATGATTTACTTTTAATTTTTAAGGTTCCGGAGCCAAATGGCAAAAACCTGTAACCTTATAGATTCGTCATATCTATATGTCTGTCCGTCCGTCCGTCACACCCTTTTTTCTTCGCAACTATTAGCACTACACTGTTCCAAATTTGTAAATATATATATATTCTACGAACTGCTATAAGGTTATACAAGAAACTTTAAATATATATATTCGGGGTCCCCATACATTGAACTGCAACTCAATTTTTTTTTCAATGAGCCCATACTTGTTTGGCTTCATTTTATGGATAAAAAATAGAAAACATTGTTTTTTTTCTTTTAAAACCATTTGGTCACGTTTAATGAACACGATATAAAACTTTTTTTTTTTTTAATTTGAAGAAAATTATCTCGTCATATAATTGAGTGCACGCAATCTAATCTTTGACTAAGCATAAATGTGTCAAAATATTATACCAACAGAAAATTTATACAGACAGTTATCATCACCCAATAAATAATATAATTTACTGAGTTCTGTAATGCAGAAGGGCCCATTTAACATATTTTTAAACATATGGGTACTAAACAATAGATTGTATGCTTTTTTGTAAATACATACATATGATACATAGGAACACCCAGACCAATACAAACTAAAATGTTCATGCACGCAAATGTTTGTACTGCCCGGGGATAGAACCCGGAGAACCCTTCGACGACGTAAACGACTCTCAACCATTACCAAATAATAAAATGCTGTACAAAACAATATTTTTGGAAAAGAGTAACTACAGAGTTTCTTGTTGGATTCTTTTCAGTAGACAACGACAGACCGAATCAGTGGTAACTTCATTTGACATTCATAAGTGTTTTCATGGACCTAAATTGAATAAATTCCTTTTTTTATTTTATACCACCAAATTTTTAAATTGAACATTCTTTTAATTTTACTTTTTCAAGGATTTTACTTTTTGAAGAAATACCACTTAGGAAAATGAGTGGACACTGGTTTATAAATTCAAATAACACAAATGAAACTGTTCAATGTTACATTAATACCAATATCCAAGTCATGACAGTTATTTAACAAAGCATACATTTTACAGAATACATAATTTAGTAAAACGAAGAACCATAACTTGAATTATTACGAACGTATTTAATATAATATAGGTTATCGATGTAATATGAGGCTTATTAAATAATTAGACATATTTACGAGCTTCTAATCAATTTTGACATATGCACCATGCATGTGAAGGAAATTGACACACAAATTTTATTTGTGCCTCATAGGTCTTTTAATTTATTTTTATGCAAATCACATGTTTCAGCCTACATGACATTTAGAGTTTTATTATTTATTGTGTATCTTTGAGTAAGACTTTTTAGGGATAAGCTTATCTGGATTATAAGACACCTAATATCTGGTTGTCTCGGGTGACAGGCGCAGTGCGGCATTGATGAGAATAATAACTGTCTACTAGTTCTTGGTCTCAATCAATGCCGCTCTCTCGTGATCAGGCGTGACACTAACCATCCGGCGAGCGTCCTGACCATCCTCTACACATTATAACAAAAAAAAATTGGTAATTTCTGAACAAAATTAATAAAAATATGTTAAAAATACATACCCATTGGTCGGCGAATCTTTGATCCCCGGTGGAGGCGGCTGATATGGTTCCGGAGGTGGATAACGTTCAGTAAAAGGTGGTGCTGGTCCATGCGGCCCAGGTCTACCGTAAGGTGGACTAAAAAAATACAATCATATATGATATTTTGATTTGCTTTTCTTTTAATCACAGAAGTCACGTATGATTGGTAAATAATCAGTAGAACTCCAAAGTCAAGTTTTTTTTTTATAGAATAGGGGGCAAACGAACAGACAGATCACCTGATGGAATGTGAATACTGCCGCCTGAACTGAAAAGGAGCTACAAGATGCGTTGCCGGCCTTTTAAGCAAGAGTACGTAAGTTTTGAATCTAGCTTACACCCTTTGTTGCACTTCGGTCAGAATATTCAAATACTACCTACATAATCTATCAACCTATAACTTCCTCCACAGGCCTTCCCAAACAGCATATAGGTATGTATAAGGCCGTTACATAGGATGATGGGGCCGGTAACATAGGAAGATGAGCCGTAAAATAGAAAGATGGTGCCGTAAAACAGGCAGATGGGGCCGTAACACAGGCAGGTGGGACAATAACCACGCGTGCCCAAGACGAGTAAATGGGTGACAACGAACTAAGACAGCAAGCCGATACTAAATACTTAAATACTTAAATCGAAACCCTTGGTGTAGCAGCCGACGTCTCAACCGCTACACCAAATGTGTCGTCATTAATAATGATTAATACTAAGACATCGACACCATCATAAACGAAGCCAAATAAACTTACTTGTTATAACGGCCGAGATGGGGGCGGCACCCAGGCATAAATGGTGGAGGCGGGCTCTTTGAACACGACCTGAAAGTATTATTATTTGTAATAATTTAGTAAAAAATAATGTTATATTTATTTTGTTTTCGAAATAAGTAAAATTAAACATCACGTTATACATCCCAAATAATAAGAAGTATTAAAATAATTTTAATACAAGAGTACGAGACTAGAAGACGTAATATTGTTAATGAGATTATGAAAGTAAATAAAAGATTACCTGGATGACATAGGGTCTCTTCGCTCGTCAATAGTTGGTGTACTTGCCCTTTGCTCGTCTATTATTGCATTGGCTTAAACAAAAAAATTGATATAAGAAATTTCGTTCCCATACAAAATTGATTAAAGATATGAACTGTCGCGACTTACATTACTGGCAAATTAAGAGGAGGAGTTTCTATTCCGGGGTTTCAAATTTGAGGGTCCTGAACAAGATATAAAATCAACAAAAAAATCCGCTAGAACCTATAGCTTATACAGGTACCTAGATGTGAAATTATTTAATCAAAGCTTATGTAATGATAAAAATCATTTGAATTGTTTATATGCAACCCCATCACCAAAAGTTAAGAACTAAAGAAGAGACAGTACCTATAACCTATTTTTAAGGCCGCAGTTGTCAATAGATACAAAAAGTAGGATGGAATGAATTTCACAACTTTAATTAATGATTACGTGAGTGAGTAACTAAGCATACGCCAAATAGTTAAGAGCAATTGTCTAACATCGTGTGAGATCCATCTAACAGGTCGAGCCCTAAGTACATTATCATCTCTTTGTATTACGCAGATGGAGTGAAATCAATTTTCAAACCATTGTACCCGAATCCTGGCGATAGAAGAACATGAAAAAAAATACTATTTTGTTTCTTACAAATGATTGTGGAGGATAGTGAGGCCAAGGTGTATTTACATAAAGCTAAGCAAGCATTTTGCGGTATAATTCTCATGCATTTTGCTATAGATGTCAAAAAAGTAGTATCTCCTATAATGTAAAAATGAATCGTAAAATGTGTTGGACCAATTTCACTAATTCTTGTAAATGTTCATTGAAGTCCATGAATGGTTTTACGGCACAATAAATCGAAAATAATTCGTATAATGTGTTGGTAAGCAGAGTTTTATGATTAGATTCGATCAGATTAGATTACGATAATTCAGATTTTGTCAGAAATTATGAACATTTCTGAATACAAAATGAATATATATAGACCCTATTACTTTTTAAACTTTATAGGTATGCCCAGGTAAGGCATTCAAGTGGAAGACAAAATAAATTCGAAGAGGTACCATTATAGTATGTATACAATAGCACTATAATAATAGTGCTATGTATATCATTGCAGTACTAGTAAACCTAGTCAAAGCCCAATATAAGGAACTATAAAATATAATAGTTGCATCTATTGCATTACACATAGATTTCATTTCTACACCCTTAACCGTGTCAGGTTTGTTACAGTCTATACCTGCGATGGTTGCTTAGTAAAAGAACAGCAGTAAAGCGTTATCATATCATGCATAAACCGCGCATGCACAGCTGTACCTATCCGCGGCGGACGGCGGGCGTGCCGCGTGTGAGAGTGGGCGGGCGGCACGGTCACGGTGATGTTGTCGTCGTCCGCGTCCGACGAGTCAACACCACCCCGATCGCCGGCGCAATCTATCACACACATTTCCTCATCACGCTCGTTTGGCGGTTCATTATTCATCATAATAACCAAAATTATCATCACTGCACTAGACGAATAGATAATTATAATAAATAAATATCCACTGACACTGATACAGCGCCATCCAGCCCCAATTTAAGCGAGGAGCATGTAGTATGGGTACTAAACAACTGATAAACATACTTATTATACACCAAGTTTGTAAATACATACATAATATACATAGAAACACAAAAGACTGAACTTGAAGCATAACAAAATGATTTTTGTAAGCTTTACGGAATAGATGCTTTTAACTAAAGTACCTAACCAGTACATGGTACAAAGATAATCTTCTTAGAGAACTTTCAATACAAAATTATATCTACAATGTAGCATATCTTTTTAAGTTTTTTTTGTGACATCAACTGGGTGGCCAATTCGCTCACCTAGTGGTAAGTGGTACGACCGACCATGACAGATGCAGTCTTGAAGGAAATTAATAACAATAGGTGGTAATTATTTTCCGCCAACACTGCCCCACGCCCGACACCCGAGTCAAGAGACGTTAGGTATCTCATAACCAGTATTTTACTAGTTACAGAGCCCTCATCTGGAAACACAAAAGTGCGAAATGCGATATCTGGCACTGCGGTGGTAACTAAACTACTTAGTACAGTCTACCACCTAGTAAAATATGGTTTTTATTTCTAAGATTGTGTTCATGAAAGAAAGAAATCATTTTATCATAATCATACACATTGGTTTCACTATGTGTTAACTAAGGCTTTCCGACACCTCAACCAGGCCATCAGTCCTTCTGGTTGGGGGTCTTACTACGCTTATTTTTCCGATAATTTAGTATTAGTAACAACAATCAAACAATCCATCCAACCAACATAAACAAATTGATGCGGTTAGTTAAAAAACACCAAGCTGGAGACAAATGATAACAATTCCAATTCTTGCACAAAAGAAAAATTGGTGTGAAGTGCGAGTCGGACTCGCCCGTGGAGGATTCCGCAGCAGAAAGTTACATAATATATAATTTTTATTTACTTAGGCGCACCTACTACAGCTTTATTAACGAAAATAGTGGTTCACTGTTCATACCGTTTTAAAAAAATTACAGACTTAAATTAAACTAAATTTCGTTTTTATATTTCATGGTAATGTACATCATATATTTATTAAAACTGTACAACCCCATAGTTTAGAAATTAGAGGGGGAGCACACTATTTTCTACTTTGGAAGTGTCTCTCGCGCAAAGTATTCAATTTATAAAAATAATATATCAGAAACCTCAATATAATTTTTCAAGACCTACACATTGATACCCACTCGTGTGGGTAAGATAAAAAAATGTTGAGTTTCTGGTTAAAAACTTATAGCGCTTTACAGAATTCATATAGGTACTTACAAAGTTTGAATAGTGTAGTGCTAATAGTTTCGGCGAAAAAAAGGTGTGACATACGGACGGACGGACCGACAGATAGACATGACGAAAATAAGGGTTCCGTTTTTGTGCTATTTGGCTACGGAAACCTAAAAATGAAGATGAAAGAATAATTTCTAAAATAATTATGTAGAAACTAACATTTAGAAACTACTACATGTCCATATTTATTAAACAAGAAGATAACTGTTGGCGCAATTTAATCTTGAAGGCGAGAATATATTTTTGACCATTGCGGATATTTAAAGGCGACCACTTCCTCATTATGTGAAACAATGAATTCCAAGCAATATTATATGAATTATAGGTATAATATAAACCTGGAACCATTGCAGATTGCCCCGGTCCATTGAGTTGCTGTGGCAGAGGAGCCGGAGGTGCTGAAAAAATAGTGTATATTAGGGATTTTGCAAAACCATATTCGATTCTGCAAATGAGCAACTCGTATGAATTGGGACATCTGTATCCGCATTATCAATGTGGATTATGATGCGAATTCGTAAGACGAGTTTCAACCAGAAAGAAAATTGGCGGGGCCGATGAATGGTGCGTGCCGTTCGCACGTGTGATTACAATCGGATGAGAAAAAAGTGACACATCGTAAGTTTTATTGTTAAGACCAAAATATGGCACTATGAGGACGTAAGTGGTCAAGCTGGACTTGTGAATATATACATTATGTAAACTCTCTTCTTATCACAAAAATAAAGAGTGAATATGGATGACAGTTTTTATCGAAAACAATTTAAGATTTATCATCAATAGCAAGAAAAAAATAATTTTGTCTCCACCAGACAGTATCGACAGGAGGCGAGCAATTATTAAATAACGCGGGTTTAATTGCTGAACTTCTACGTGTCCGAATACAATCAGAAAAAGCGGTCATATTGCTTTATATAGATTGCACCATTTTTAACTGCACATACTGACTTTTACTATTAAATAAAATATTTGGTAACTATATCGTTATGGCTTCATATATTTTATATGACCTAAGAAATCCGCATCAGCATTAATATCCGCGGATATAAATAAAATCGGCTTCCGCTACATCCCTTGTGTAAATAATGAGCAATGATAATATATATTAAAAAAGAAGCAGATATGTCATCAGTGCGCGCATAGATATTATCCCAGTTTTATACAAATGACGCTTGAGCCATTGTGGGTGAGAAAGAGGGATATTTGGTTTTCGTGCGAGAGCTTATTGCTCGCAAAACGTCATACTCTGTCCTACTAATTATAATCATTTTTGACAGCTCACGTCTATGAATAATTTTAATTATATTCTACATAAATGTAAGTAATAAAGTACTTTATTGACGAGTAACGACCACTTATTGAAGTGCCCTGTGCATAATAATAAGAATGTCCTAAATCATTAATTATCTTTGTATCCATTATTTGTAAATATTTTTCTCCACAGCAGCTTTACATTGTGAAAATGCACTCGTTAGATAAATTTAATGTTTAAACGCTTAGTTAATAATGAAAGTCTGCGTCTAGTTTCATCAAGAGTTATGCACGATTACACCTATAAAATGACATGGATACCTACTTATTTACATAACAGACTAATTTGGCAATTGGGAATAAGTATTAATCTTACGGTGAAGGAACACATCGTGATGAAACTTGCGCACGCCTGCGAAGAGATTCAAAGGTTGTGCGTGAAGTCGTCCAACCCGAACTGGCCCCGCGCGGACGACTAAGACCTAATCACCCTATACGGGTAGGCCTGTGGCCCTCGGTGGGGACGTTTAATGAGTTGATGATTAATCACAGTTAAAATTATTAATATTATACATTACGATTATTTATTTTAAAAATACGTCGAATCATTAAATCGATTCAAAGTGATTCTTTATTGAAATCAATATGTATTCCAAATCGAAAAATTAAGTGATTGGCCAAAAAGTTGGACACAGTCAGTGGCGTGCACTCCATATATGCAAATAAGCAGTGCATACCCTGTGCGTCTGGTAAATTGCCTCCATTTTAAATGATTCCCACTGAATCGCCCATTTTTCTCAACAGATTTGAAATCATAGGCGATCTGCTGTCAACAACAGCACGTTTTTACGATAAGTGTAACTTTATATACCCTACCCATAATCTCTGAGCACGCCACTAGACAGAATCCTATATAATTGATGGAATAAACATCTTTTGTTTTCAAAAGGCTTTAATGACAAACACAAGCCGTCTTTTTTATTCTCAATATTTTTGTTACACCATCTCATTTAAATTGTTTAGCAATGTAGTGAAATTTACGCAAAATACAAAATGGGTGCTGCTAGTAGTGGCATCCGAATACAGATTCAAGACACCTTTTTTCGGTTGTTTTGTGAGCATATAACGTATCTTTACTTTTTAAATCATTGCATATATGTCACAGTCTTTTTAATAAGTATGTATTTCATTTTTACAAGCAGATGTTACATGAATCATTTTTAATTACC
>PQWD01010110.1:0-11262 GCA_019425675.1 Leucinodes orbonalis | reverse complement strand
TGAAAATTAAAATGAAAAGTGTTTATTCAGTTTAGGTCCTTACAGAACACTTATGAATGTCAAATGAAGCTACCACAGTTTTTTTTAAATTCCTAGTTCGCACCGAAAAGGAATGGAAGTCGTTGCCTCCGTGTGTTTTCGGAGTATTACAACATGGCCGTCATCAAAGCAAGAGTGAATAGCCTATTTCTAGACAGGCATGATCTGTCCTCGGCCGCATCATCACTTACCAGGTGGGATGGCGGTATTTGACCTGATGACTACCCTATACACATGTTGTAAGTTAAGCATAAATAAATTAAAGACAATTTTTTTAAATATTAAGTTGTTCAAGAACGTATTTGTATTAGCGTTGGTGTGTATAAACATATATATAACACTTGATAAGACAACTTGCATGAAGGTTTCAATTTCATCATAACTTAAACCATGTAATAGGTACATAATAATTTTCTTTCTTTCTTTTAATATGAATATAATATCTATACACGGAGTATACACCAAACTTTTTTTTTTATTTGTCTTTCCATTGGTCGATTTTTTATAAATATAAACGTAATAATAAGTACATGTATATTCCTGTGACTATTTGTTGACCGCTTCCTAGTGAGATCATTGTTCCGCGAGGCAAGGTCATGTGCGGCGCATCTACCACACTACACGACTCTTTTTACCAAAGATATAAAAAACTAAAAGTGTCTCGCTTTCAAACGTATATAAAACACCTGTTACACGAGTATGTAGGACAAGATGTTTCCTGCCAAATAATAATATTAAATTTATAAATAAAATAGCAAACGAGACCCTGACTTCCGACAAACGGACCTGCCCCAATGGCTACCATCCGAATCAATCAAAATATCTTAACGTGAGGGGTATACATAATTAATATCTGAATGATGTTTAAGTATGTTCCCAACCAAATTTACTCATTCTACTATTGCCTATATGGAGGGACAATATGACTGACTACCACAGGCTTATCCCTGCTTTTAAAAGAATCATTATAAAATGCGTAAAATCAATGTTCGTTTCTTTGTTTATATATTTTTCAACTGACTTAAAAGTGCTCACCTTAAACATTTTATTTGTAGATACTGAAATAAAAACGAAAAACGTGTTACAAATATTTATTTGGCCAAAATTATTCACTAGTCTATATTGACCTTTGTTAACTAAGGCTCAAAACGACGTTTCCTTTGCCATTATCTGATAAGATGTTTTCATTGAAATGTTCCCGCGGTTACAAGCTAAATTTTTTTGGTCATTAATTTATTCAATTTGGAAGGAGTGTTATTGTTTTTTATGCTGCTGATAATGGAATAAAATATTGTTGTAATCACGATTTCTTTTATAAATGTACAGTCAGGTTAACTTGGCTTATGAATCACATTTTTATTTATGTTTGCATAATGGAATCTGAGATCTGTCGTTTCGATTCATGACCGGAGCGCAGTGTTGACGGAAAATGTTTTATGCAGGCACTTACCATAAACATATGGTCGTCCCGTTGACTTGATAGAATATAGTCAATGAAAACATGTTAGGAAAATTGTGTTTTGAAAATGAAATTTAGAAAATGTTTAAAACTAACATTATATTAAAATTATGATAATTATTTGAAAAACCTAAATAGACAAAGTGTTTGGCCTATACTAATAATAACTTAAAGAAAGCATAACGAGGGATGTTAATTTTCTAGTGGATATATTAAATTTACTAGTGGACATTTTTAATTGAGTAATGGACATTTTAAATTTAATAGTGAACATTTCTTGCATTCGGCGTTATGAAAAATAAAAACAAACTACTACACTGACACTTTATACGTGTGGACAAAAGTATTTTAAAAGGGGTGACCAACATTTTTTCCGGTTTCTTTTCACTAAAAGCATTAATTACGTCCAAATGACGATGACTTCGATACGTATGACGGACGGCTGCGTTTGTTATAAATATTGCCAATCTCTTAACGTGATCTCTGCAGTGTCATCGTGCGTACACACATAGAAAACATTTAATATGTAATAACAAAGTTCAAATAAAATTCAATGAAATAAAATTCTGACATATTTTAATGAGTGAGTGATAATTATTAGTTTAAATTGGGTTTATTATATTTACTATGAAACGAGATGATTGACCCCAAACATATACTAGGTTACCTAGGCTTCCCCGCAATGCTCTAAGCCGAGGGTCGAGTCCCACTCTGGGCCGCCCTTAGGCTAGTGTAAATTTTTAAGGCTCAAGGTCACTCACCCGATGAAGCTGTAACGGCCATCTGCGGCTAACAGCAGTGGTCAGTTCGAAAAAACTGACCACTGAGATTATTGGATGACTTAAAAATACGTGTTCTTTTCCAAAGTTACAACTGTTAATCATTGGTCTAGTTTTTAAAGATACTTTTTAAGAGGTCTCAATGGAGAAGTGGTCAGCGCGTTCAGTTCATCAACGGATGGGTGATCAAAACATTTATTTCGAGTCACTTCATACTTTGAGCCTACTACAACACCAGTGGTCTAGGTTCGATAGCCATACAGAGTTAAAACATGTCAACTTCTATTGGCCTGGGTGTTGTGTTTATATCATAATAATAAAACACGTAATTATATCTAAATAGTAAGTACATACGATGACTATGTGCAATTGAATAATGCCCATAGTTAAATGTACTTAGTTAAGGGCTTGGTGGCGCTGCATCACGATATATTTTATTTACTCTACCTTTTTCTTTAGTTGCTCCCATTATAAAGTTCTGCAATGCACTAGTTGCTCTTTCGCAGTTGCGAGTTTCAGTGGGAAGCTGTGGCATAAGTTGAACTAGAATGAAAATTATATGAAAAGTCTTTATTCAGTTTAGGTTTTACAGAACACTTATGAATGTCAAATGAAGCTACCACTGGTTCGGACGGTAGACTGCTCGTTTACCTTCCTATCATAATATAACATACCTACTGTCCCCCTTTCTTTCTCTGTTGCAGTCTTGTGCTGGGCATAAGTCAACACATCATCATCGTCAGCTATTAAATGTATTCACCGAGGGGCACGGGCCTACTCGTATAAGGTGTATAGTCTTAGTCGTCCACGCGAGCCCAGTGCAGATCGGCCGACTTCACGTGCAAACATTGAATTTCTGCGATGTTTTCCTTCATTGTAAAAGCGTCGGATAAACGTACATATAACATCGAAGATTCGAAATTTATTTATATGTGGCAAGATTAGTAACAGCGCCCTCCACGTCAAAAAGCTATAGTCCATACCAATAAGTCACTGACACTCTACACAACAGCACATAATAGCCTCAACTACAACAATTTTCTGCTTCAACAAACCAGTTAGTTGAAGAGGAAACCAATTGCCCACGACTTTTTGAGACACAAAATATAATGAACCTTAAATGTGTGTGGCACAAATTAGGCATGCCTGTCCGTACTAATCCATGACATTCTGAAAGGTCAAAGACCAAAAATCGCAACACCAAAGAATATAGTTGTGATCTAACACCCATTAAGATAATAATGGACGTGATTTCATAATAACCAACACTGAATGCACTTTAGTTATTGACCGTTAGCTTTTTGTTAAGGAAATAAATTTCATATGCACTGTTATTTTTTATTAACTGCATTAAGATAATTCATTAGTAAAGCTAGTGATTTAAGATACTGATTAAAATTATAAGTATGGATTATTTCAGACACATAAAAGGCCTCCGTGGCATTCGTCTCTTTAAAATTGGTATTTGTAGTTATAATTTAGTTCTGCTCAAAGATAAATAATTGTGGAAACATAATAGTGTTGTTTGTGAATCAGTTATCCTCCAAAGTTTGGATTTTGGGGATAAGTTTTTGAGACTTTATTACCGTCTGAAAATAAATTATCCTGTCACGATATGACTTTCTTAATGATATGTGTGAATGATGACTGTTATCATTAATTGCCGATTTCGTATTCATTGGATATAAAGTTTTACTGACAAAACTGACATGAGAGATCTGGTTTTTGACACGTATTTTTATTTTACAATATAAAAATTTTATAATAAGTCTCAATTTATTTATAGTTATTATATTTTAAACTATTCAGCCATATGTTTGATCTCAGAGCCACTCGTGAGGCGCAGCGGCAGCCATTTTTTGTCACAAAGGCGATAAGATCGCGCGGCGCGGGCGCACAATAGCTCTGTAATTGACAACCATGACTGGATAAAGTCAAGGTCTGTACCCCTTGTCTCCCATGAGTTGTCTATGGTGCGGATGGGTAATTGGAAATTTCTCTGTGGACATGTGTGAAGATTAATGCCTGAGGTGTGCACGTTTCGTTGAATATTTTTTTTGAAAAATATGGAAGGCTAAATTAATACATTTTATCGCAATTATTTTGCAACAATAGCCTATGGCGATTTCTTTAAGAACATATTACGTATATCATAGGCAATGAGAATATGAACATCAATTAGTATAAATAAATAATAAATATCTATTTTAATCAAAACACATTCACGTGATTAACTAAAACTTTTCATACAATAAATGCGTAAAATATGCACCGCATCTATACAAGAATTAACGGATGTATCTTACTCATGCTTCTAACGATTCACTCAAACATTTTCATCATTAACTAAACGGACTTTTAAGCCTACATGTCAATAAAAAACACATTTACTTTTCATATCAAAGTCATAACAAAGGTCAACCGATTCATCTATACTTATTTTTAACTATATTCGGACAACCAATACAATTATTAATGATCTTTGATAATGATCACTTGGATCCAACGCCTTAGTAAAATCACGATCATTACACATCGTCGAAAATATTTAATTGCATATCTTCCGTCATGGGGTCGACTTCCGTCATTGATTGGAGACCTCAGTGGTTATTTAGATGTCACGATTGAACCGCGTAGATCACGATCGATAAAGGTCACGGTTGTGTCGATAGCATTGGTATCTTTTGGTACTGTCCACATGTCATGGACATCGTCAGTGTCATTATCATGTGTTATAGAATCTTCCTAAATGAATCGATTAATACCTGGATCTTGTTTGTAATCATAAATGGTAAGGCCATCTTTTATATTGGATATGTTTGGATTGTAGATGCATTTATCTTTAGGTAACATGAGGGCCTCTATTGTTAGTCAAAGTCAAAAACATTTATTTCAAATTAGGCTTACAAAAAGCACTTATGAACGTCAAGAAATATACAAAAATATATTAAAAATCGATTTAAATACTAAACTAAAAATATGAGTTTTGATGCTTTGAAAAAAAAGCGCTTCAGTGGTTTGGCCTGTTGAGAAAGAAGCACCCAAGAAAACAACAGTGTTGCCTTTTTAAAAACAATTCCTTAATGTAACAATATATCATAAACACTGAAATAGCTGAGCAGTTTAAGACCACGCATTTTTATCACATAAATATTCGTCAATAGTGTAGTACCCTTTTTTAGAAAGGTGTTGTTTGATTCTAACTTTAAACATATGAAAGGGCAACTCTACAATATTTTACGGTACCTTATTGAAAAACTTTATACATCTTCCTATAAAAGATTTACCTATTTCACGTAGTCTCAAGTCCGGAACAGCAAGTTTGTTTTTATTCCTAGTATTAAAATTGTGTGAATCACAATTTTTCTTAAAGGTGTTATAGTATTAGTTAGTTATTAGTTAGTCTGATCAAGCAATTAAAGTACTCGAAAATGCAAAGTAGGTCCGTATTGATTAAAAATCGAAACGTATTTTTTTATGCATTTTAATCATTAAAATTCAATACAAACTTCAGGAAATTCCAGACTTAATAATAAAATTTGCTGTAGTTGTATTTAAAACATGGTAATTAATTTTAAAATTAACCATGTTTCTTATCAAACAAATTCCATGAAGATGAGTTTAAACATTTCTTCGCCATTATGTGTCAATTATTTATATTAATTGATGTCACCATAACAATTATTCATATTCATACATAATATTATTCAAATAGAAAAATACATTTCAATGTCTCTTAAGTTCTTACTAGTTCAAACAGTCGTTAGTGATAGTTAAAAGATATCTCTATACGATTTATGTACGAAACTGTGTTGTAATATTTACACAAGTTTTACTAAATTTCTCATTTGAATCACCTGCACATTTAATGCGGTCAACGAAAAGAGTAAACCGTCAGTTCCATTGTGGTCCAAGGTAGGTCATTAATCAAGATTTTTTGTCACCACGCGCTAACATGATGAAATTATGTTCTTTGTGATGTCTTGGGGCTCCTTGGTCTTAGGGGCTAGTCATCGCATCCATAATTAGTTTTTAAATTGGAATGGCCTAAAAAAGAACAAACGTCCCCGAACCGAACCGTTATTATGTTTTGAGAATTTTAGTGGTCCGTGATAGGTTGGAAGAGACGACATAGTACTAAGTTTAGTAATTTCTTTTCTAAAATGCTATCTTTTATACTATCTAAACCATTCCAAGGTTAAGATCAAGAAGTTTCTTCTTTGGCCACTGGATTGACACTTGTTATTTTGTTCTATAATTTTCATCGAGTTTTGTTGTTATTTTCGTATGTGTCTATTATATATACATATTAAGATCAAAATTTTATTCGTTCCATTATCAATCTCGCTATCATCATAACTATGCATTGATTACTGCTTAACACACGGAACCCTGCAGACTTTTGTTATATTTATTCCTGCTCAGTGATTGGATTTGACAAATTACTTTGATGGACGCTCAATTTATTTGGTCATTAGCCGTCACTGTTTTTCTTACAGTCAGATTCATTAGACATAAATCATAGGTCAGTATGAACTAATTTGGGAACAAGACTATCGGAAAGTGACTAAGATGAAATGATCAGCACAAATTTAATTCCTTTTGTGTAAGCCAGAATTCCTTTACAAGTAGATATATGCAGAGTTCGTTGGAAATATATGTCCATCGAAGAAATTTTTTTCGAGAAACTTAACGTTAATAGTCAGCGACACCTATCAAAGGGGCTATTATATTCAAACACTAAACAAGACATCAATGAGATTTAAATACTTCTTTCTTACTGGATCCTGTTTGGCCATAAAGTCAGCTTTAATCTTGTTGATTATAATAGGTATGCATAATATTTTCATAGTTTGTATTTTGACTATAATTTTTTATTTTGCTGTTTAGATAGAATATAAATTCAATGTTTTCTTAATTATAAGTTTACTGCTTAATAAGCAAATGCTGATTTAAAATATTTATCATTTCAATTATACATAACAAAACAAAATAAAAAGTAAAGTCTTAGTCGTCCACGCGAGCCCAGTGCTGATTGGCTGCCTTCAACGCCCAACCTTTGAATCTCTTCGCAGACGTCCGCAAGTTTTCTCACGATGTTTTCCTTTACCGTTTTTCAATTTATATAGAGATAATTAAATATATGTATAATTTAAGACTTTCAATTCGAAAATGAAGACTATGATGAAGCTCACACAAACAGTTTATATTAATAACATTTTATTATTTTGTGTTGTCAACAAGGATGAACTGATATGCCTATCTGTTCCATTCTAACATAGCATGTTAGAATGGAACAGATAGCTTCTTTGACCCACATACATTCTACCTATATTTCATCCAGTAAGATTGTAATTTTTGTTTCTTTTTCTTTTCTTATGTAACTTTTGTTTAGATTACCTACATTATGTTTTACATATAATTGAAGTCTTTCCTCTGTGTCAATGAAAATGTATGTTTATGTTAAGTGTCTTTTTTATAATTTATGACGTAAACAATGACGATTCTGGTGTACGTCAAAAACTCGAATGAGTTTATTTACACCTAACTGTTTGTTTATTGTAACTGTATTTGTATTTTGTATGAATAAAAAAAACAAATACCTAGCACATAACGCGGTTTCCATAGCCCCCACTTTCAGTTCAGAAACAATTGGCTAGTTGACAGGCACCGTTCCACTGTACTGTCAATCGGACCATTAAACCCGCCGGTGGGTCACACATCAAGTGTACACTTCATTAGGCACTCTTCAACCAAAACGTGAGACACATTCTCGATGTATTTTGCATCTGGATAAGTGGAGGAGATTGATGTATAATGGGCTGAATTAAAGCCGTCTTTGGACCGGTTTAAAGTATTGTGACGGGAGCGGATTCATCACCGTTGACACAATGGTACCATTGAATGGAAACGTCATTGGTGTCCTTTCCTTGGCTTTCGGAAGTCGCGGTGCGTTGAGGGAATTCAATATACTGATTTATCAAGGGCTTGAGATGGATCTATTCGAATGGGAATTTCATCTACGTTGTAAATTGTATCATATTTTTAGAACCCTGATAGCAAAGACTAACAGGAAACTAGCGTAAAACATGTTGAGTTTTATAAAAACGAATAAGCCAAGTTACCGGAAGACCCAAAAGCCGTTTATATTTTAAAAGGTTTACAATGCATTCCTTACTACTACGGAATTTCAAATGTCCTTCGGGCGAAATATCACTTACCATCAGGTTAACAATCTGCTCGTTTGTTTACCCGTGAAATTAAAGAATATAGTACTAAAAGTCTAGTGTTTTTATTATTAAATCTGATTCGCAATGTGAATATCTAAATATTTATTTCCTATCATCACCACTTTCACATATTAAATGTCATTCTAAATCACATGATTATATTGATGATAATGTTTCTTGATTTTGTAGCTTTGACCCGTTAAGTTCATTAAACGTTCATTTGAATTCTAAGAGAAAAATAACTTTTCTCAACAGTCCTCAATATGATTTAGATTGAAAATGCCATTTTTTATTTGGGGGTTTTACTTAGACAACGACTGATTAATTAACTACGACATAATTAAAACGCTACGAAATAAGATCAACGTTAACTTTCATACAGATGTAACTTTTTGAATTCTTAACTTTTTAATTCCAATATATTTTAATCAAGAAACTTGTCTATTACCTCCTACTTCAGGGTATAGGCTACTCACACTGCATATCTATGGGGGGATTAGGCCCTTACCCACCTCGCGAGTCCAGTGCGAACTGGTTTCTGTTTACGTTTACCATCCTAAGGTATTCCTTACGAGGTGCAAAGGCTTAATGTGCCTTCTTAATCAAATGGGGATCATGAAATATTTTTCGTTCATCTATCCTATGATCAACCTTGCGATAGTTGCATAATTTGGGCCATCGAATGTTATTTATGACACCGAACATCGTGACTTTTATGATTGATGACAGATGGTATTTTACTTGCTTACATATATCAAACAACATACATCGTAACGTGTATGTTTTTTGTACTGATAGTATGAAATACCTCGTATATTTGCTTGTCTTCAATGACAGGACAAGGCTTTTGTAAGGTTACATTTCAATTCCCACTCCCCCAAGGGTTCCCATTGGATATAAGCGTTAATCAAGTCACGAACGGAACTTTCGTGTGACCTTAAGATCAAACGTCAAACATCAAAAAATAAACATATTCAAAAATATGACTAATAATCATTCAATATCTTCATATTGCATATTCGAGTATGAAGAAAAAAAATCTCATGCTCTCACACTAACCTGCTTTGGTCGTCTATCAACGTGTGACGTATTTGCCACAAGTTATTCCATAAAGTTAAAGGATTTTGTGGAAAAATAGACTCTATTGTCTAACAAATAAAGGTGTACAATATATTTTCTGTTGTACGAGCTCTTGGTACGGTCGGAATGTCAAAGCGTCGCGAGCGCCGACACGAGACAGTGTCATGCTGAGAGCAATCTCGGCCGACCTTATTGTAGTGGGGAGAAACATCGACAATCGACTGTTATGTTTTTAACGGTCAATTAAGTTTATATTCATTTAATTCAAACTTTAAATTTCGAATTAACATCGTTCCATCGTAAGCAAATTTGTTTTTTAGCCGCAGTATTTTTTTAAATTTAAAGTAAGCGTCTACAGGTCATACAAGGTGTTTTGTGATTTGTTGTGAACTTAACTAGGATTAGTTTAATCCCTCGATATCGATAAGGGATAGTGGTGTGCCAACATCATTAGTGTCTCGACGGGGCGTTCGGGTCAGATAGTCGAGACAATCTGTCAAATGGAGGGAATCACACACGGCTTGGTCCAGGCCCCATAC
The DNA here is from genome assembly GCA_019425675.1 of Leucinodes orbonalis. Classification (NCBI taxonomy): domain Eukaryota; kingdom Metazoa; phylum Arthropoda; class Insecta; order Lepidoptera; family Crambidae; genus Leucinodes; species Leucinodes orbonalis. The sequence continues at coordinate 1,136 of PQWD01010110.1, read as the reverse complement.
GCCGCCCTATTAATCATATTTTTGCCTTTTTTTACCATTTCCGAACGTGTGTTCTCTCGCATTATAGCTACTACATCGGCAAGGATTTTTAAGGCGTTTAACTCGAATTCATATCTCGGTATTACGCAATAAGGTTGATTTTAAAATGCACGTACCCGTGTGTGAGTGTCGGCGTTTAAACAATTGTTGTCATTTGATTTCTGATGTCATGTTTTCTCGAGATTGGGATCTTGACGAATTTTCGTTTGACGGGGTCAGGAATACAAGAGGTCCCATTGTGTACGACATCGTACCGATGGCGGTTCAATTGTGGGAATGGTGGTAATCGGCGAGATAATCTGATGGTTAATTGGTGATAGGCACAAAAAAGTACAGGTTTTTTTCATTGAACAGGAGGCAACAGTGAAGACGATTCATCTGATTATAAGTGACACTAGCCTATGAAAATTCGCAACACCGGAGGTCCCAGAAATGCGTTGGTATTGGCATTTTAGTAAATATTTAAGGTACTCTTCTTTCTTCTTCTTCTTCAACGATCTTTATAAAAGTCCCGGATTAGATTCCAACCAATTCGATTCCACCACCACTAAGTGGTTTCTAAGTGCACAAAAAAGCGTAGACTAAACTACTAAACCATCAATAAAAGAAACGTTAAATTGTGTCAATATTATAATCATATTTATCGGATAACTCACTCTCACTGCACGGCAATGCTAAGGGCTTTATTTTTTTGACATCATGTGGGAACCGATTACCTCATCAGCTATAACGGCCCACTACAGGGCACACACCGTCTATATCAGCATTGCTATTTGTAGATTGGGCCGTAACCACAGATTTCCCAATACAGGAGATGGGGCAAGCCGCGTTTTTAAGTGCGACAAATGTAAGCTCAACGAGCATACACTGGCTGCCAGTTTACGCTCTGTGAGACGAGTCAAGACGCACGAATATTAGAAGAAATAACCGTTTTTTTCCAAAATGCCATCCTGTGCATTGTAACATGCCATCATCGCAATGAATCAGTAAATTTACCAAGAAATATAATAACTTTTCAAAGGTAAGAACCGAAAAGAAATTGCGACACTGGGACTGCCTATAAACTTGGCGGCTTGTCCAGTCTAATTGTATATTCG